>CAJPEX010000177.1:0-33561 GCA_905338405.1 Notodromas monacha | reverse complement strand
GGGGGGGAGGTTAAGAGGTAACGTGGTTCTTCTTCGCGTGCTGTGCGTATACAGCAGTACTGTATTCGAAAGAAGGTTGTTGGTTAGCTTCGTTATTACTATAGTTCATTCAGTTTTTGTTTGCGGCGGATGCTCAAGATGGTATCATAAATATTGAACGGGTAGAGACGGAGAGTTTATCTGATAATGGAATCCGATAAAGACAATGAAGAACCCGAGGAGGCACAGTCTTCCCTGGGGCGCAGCTGGAAAAAGAAGTCGAAGGTAAAATATTGAGGATTGTTCAAAGAATTAATTCGCATCTCATTTGAAAAATTACCTAAATGGCGGAGAATGGATGATTTACCTTTTTAAAACAGCTGTACGTTTGTCACCTGCTGTCGTCTTGGGGAGACAGAATGTGGACATTTGCCGTCGGGCTGTACATGATGAAGTTGTACCCGGATTCTTTGAAACTGACAGCCATTTACGGCATAACTGTGTCCGCATCCATCATAATTTTTGGGAGCTTTATCGGGGCTTGGATCGACAGAACCTTCCGGATCCGTGGTTAGTTATATACACAGCACTAATTGTGCGTGAAAGAATAAAATACCATACGAGCAACAGCACAATACAAGAAACGTAAAATGCCGACGTTATTTGTAATCGGGTAAATGTCGGCTTTTTAAGAGAACCTAAATGATGCGGCTCTTCTATACAAATGAGCGCACACTTTTCGGATGAAATACGTCAACGCGCGAGATGGTGTCAAATTTTGAACATTTAGTCCATCATCCAGGGTACCATAGTGGTACTGTACTTGTACTATATTGACACCTTTTCGGGGCGACACTTTCCAACTTTCACTATAATATACTTGCAGTAAATACATTATACAGTACTGTACTTGAAGCTTTCATAGTTTCTGCACGTGTATTCCCGTTCGTGGTTCTCATCCTTCCGTTCCCTTCAAAAATGTTGTTGGATATTGACGATTTTCGCGAAACCAAGCGTGAGTTTTTTCTTTAACTTCGCAGCTGCCCGAGTAGCCTTGCTGACACAAAACACCAACGTTGCCGTCTGCGCGCTGTTCTTGTTGATAGTACTGACTTTCAACAATCGACTGCAGGAGTACGCTTATTGGGCGAAGCCTTTAAGCCAAGCCGTCATCGTGTTCGTGGCAGATGTCGCTGCTTTGGCTTCACAGGCCTCTCATATTATTCTTAGCAGGGATTGGATTGTCGTCATTTCTGCTGGTGACAGAGCTCTACTTTCTAGTAAGTACAATTTTGAAAAGAATAATGAAATATTGCTGATTACTGACTACTAACGTTACTTATCTGGACCTGTACATGTAAGAAGCATTGTGGCTCCTGAAGTCCTGATGATGCTCAAGCGGATGCAGCAGGAAGTGCTGTTAATCTGTTATTATGGTAGGGATGAATCATGGGAGCAGTATGGGTTTTACAGAACTGAGAAGTCTTTGTGCAAATATTTTCTGGGATCCCGTACATGATTCAGGATTGTAATTTTTTCGTGAGGTCGAAGTACAGTATAAAACAATTTCTGATCAATCCCGTGCTGCAGGTTACAATTCAGTGATGAGAGCCATTGATCTGGGCTCAAATATTCTCGCTCCGAGCAGTGTTGGCTTTGTGATGAGCTTGATGTCCGCGAAGTCCGCCGCTGTCTTTCTCAGCGCCTGGAATATCGTTTCCATGGCAATCGAATACATGCTGCTGACAAACATTTACAAGAGCTTCCCTGATTTGGCCGTGAAATCTTTGGCAACGGATAATCAAGAATCTTTCTTTTCGCCGGATGGAAGTTAGTCACGCCGGGCTGTCGGTGATCCGTAAACAGCTTGATTCATGGGATCGTTTTCGTAGGTGTGGAAGACCAATCAAAAATTGAAAAGCGTAGTGGATCTTCGGAATGGTTAAATAGTTGGCTCAGTTACTTCAATCACGAAGTTTTCTCCGCCGCATTTGGATTGTCGCTCTTGTACATGACCGTGCTAGGATTTGATCATGTAACCACAGGTACGATTTTGGACAATGATTCAGTAAGCAGTGAACGCGCACACAGCGTAGCTTTGGTCTTATAGTCTTCGAACTCATATTAAACGCACCACCATGAGCAGGCATATCGATATATAGGGAATGTGTCATAAACAGGGCTCTGTTTTCGCACTTATTCTTCTAGAGCTAGTAGTTCGAATTTCCGGCTTTCTTTTCCAGCCTACGCGTATTCTCAAGGAGTTGAACCGTGGGAGCTTGGGATGTTCTCTAGTGCAGGAGCACTGGTTGGGATGGCCGGAGCGCTGAGTTTCCCTTTCCTGACGGCCAAACTTGGGTTACACCGAACTGGGATTCTAGGTTTCACTTCGGAGGCTCTCATGCTTTCCGCATGTTTGTTGTCCATCTTCCTGCGTGGATCCCCTTTCAAGGTACGCTACTTTTCTTTCGATATTCAGGGGATTTCTCGAAAGTGGTACTGTTCCCCTGCTGTAAATCATCATGGAGGCATAAATGAAGTCTGTCTATCTATTGTTAACAGCTAGCATGTTCAGACTATTTTCAAGTGCGTATTTACGGTAATGTAATCCCCCTCGCATCATCCTTCTAAATTTTTCATGCGTAAAATTAAACTCTACAAATAGGCGAATAAAAGCACCCAGCACTTACTTCCTTTGTGTTCTGACTTTCCAGGAACTTTAAATTCCTGACTAAATTTCCGTTTTCCCCAGAAAAGGAAAAGCTGTGGCACAGCACAACCCTTGCTCTTACAGATTCCCCTAGAGTCAACCACTCACGCAGCATGAATTGCTGTAAAAGCGGACCATTTCATGATTATTGTCAACTTGAATTTCAAAAGAACTGGAGAAAATTGAAGTTCGTTTGTTTTATGAGCCGCAAACAGGAAGATTTCTTGGCATAAGGGCATATATACGCGAATTTCATTATTGCTGTATGTGAATATAAGCACCTGCGTTTTTGAGTGTCTGAAAATGGTAAAAAGAGAGATGCTTGTGCAGTATTCGCGTAAATACGGTATCACTACGAACGATGAGCACGAGAAACGAGATAATTAACGAATTTTTTATACTGTGCATACATTTTTTGTGTACGTCAATCTACACATAGAAGGGTCTAAACTCTAAACAATAATTCAGCAAACTTTGACATGAAAGATTCGGGAACGTATCTGATGGTCAAATTATATCGCCGAACCTCTCAATTTATATTCGTACCGAAATAAATCATTAAAAAAGCGAAAATTGATGCCCCTCTGCATTTACTGTATATATGATGACGATTTGTATGCTTGTATAGATGACTTACAATTGCTTTAGCGAGAATCCCCTTTGTAACCGTACGTGGCCTCCCTATTTGAACACTTTCTCATGTTTCCAAAGTACTTGAATGTGCAAGATGAATTGAGCGTCGGGAGCAGTGCGATGCACCCAGCACTTACTTCCTTTGTGTTCTGACTTTCCAGGAACTTTAAATTCCTGACTAAATTTCCGTTTTCCCCAGAAAAGGAAAAGCTGTGGCACAGCACAACCCTTGCTCTTACAGATTCCCCTCGAGTCAACGACTCTTGCAGCAGGAATTGCTGTAAAAGCGGACCATTTCATGATTATTTTCAGCTTAAATTTCAAAAGAACTGAAGAAAATTGAAGTTCGTTTGTTTTATGAGCCGCAAACAGGAAGATTTCTTGGCATGAAGGCATATATACGCGAATTTCATTATTGCTGTATGTGAATATATAAGCACCTGCGTTTTTGAGTGTCTGAAATTGGTAAAAAGAGAGATGCTTGTGCAGTATTCGCGCAAATACGGTATCACTACGAACGATGAGCGCGAGAAATGAGATAATTAACGATTTTTTTGTATACTGTGCACACATTTTTTGTGTACGTCAATATACACATACAGTAATAGAAGGGCCTAAACTCAAAACAATAATTCAGCAAACTTTGACATGAAAGATTCGGAAACGTATCTGATGGTCAAATTATATCGCCTAACCTCTCAATTTATATTCGTACCGAAATAAATCATTAAAAAAGCGAAAATTGATGCCCCTCTGCATTTACTGTATATATGATGACGATTTGTATGCTTGTATCGATGACTTACAATTGCTTTAGCGAGAATCCCCTTTGTAACCGTACGTGGCCTCCCTATTTGAACACTTTCTCATGTTTCCAAAGTACTTGAATGTGCAAGATGAATTGAGCGTCGGGAGCAGTGCGACCATAAAATACGATGTGGAAATACTTGGCTCGACGTCGGGGATTGAAGAAACGTGTTCAGGTTGTTTGGTGACGACTCAGTCACCGTTTTCTAGTCTCAGTGTTGCTCACGCAAATGGAACCTTAGAAAATCTTACGAATCCTCCGAACAGCACTTCATTGCGATGCACACAGCGCAATTATTCCATCCTATTTTACCTTGGTGGAATTATTGCCGCACGTTTCGGTGAGTCCTCTTTACAGGAGCAAAAGAAAACTGTTGTACAGAATTCAAGAAAATTTTTTTTATATCCGTATCTTTGAAAAATCTTGCGTAATTTTGCAGTGCAGTAAGAATTCTTGATGTGGAGAATAGATGGACAAAGATCGATTTCATATCGAAAACATGAGACATCTTTTCACCATCACTAAGCTATAAATATGATTTGACCTACAAAATTTTGAGCAAATGTTTCATAAAGTAAAATTATTGTCTGATTGTTGATTTTGAGGTTAATTTTACTTGGAGAGACAATTTGTTGGCCATTATTTTTGCGGTTTATAATTGCGATCTATGATATTACCATCTGAAAATCGATTAAAGGCATGTTCAATGGCCTGTAACTAATCAAAGAAGCATTTTGAGGCCCAGAAAAGTAACAATTATAGTCTACTATAATTATTTTTTCTTTCCCCCAACACAAATACTGTATGCTCGTTTCCAGCCTAACTCGAAGCTTCCCTAATTCTATCTCTTCGCTGTTCCCCTGAAGTTTGAATTGTAGAGGTTCGACTGTATTTATGATCTTGAATAGATAAAAAATTTAGATACCCTTCAAATTTGCGTTACGTCGCATATTTAGTCGCGTGAAAAAATGTTTTGTGATTTATTTCCTTAAAACTACTTTAAAATGTTGAAAGGCTTGTGGATTGCCGATCTTTCCGTAACGCAAGTGATGCAAGAGCGAGTTGCCGAAGATAAACGTGGAATTATCAATGGACTCCAGTCTTCAATGAACCAGGTGTTAAACCTGCTCAAGTTCGTTCTTGTCGCCGTCATCCCTGACACGGACTTATTCGGGTTTCTTATCATTGCGTCCTACTGCTTCACTTGTTTCGGGTGAGGTTTTCTCCCATTGAAAATTGTTCACGCAGTTTTTCAGTATAATTATGTACGCTTCTATGAACATTAGGTGCTTGTCTTTTGGTTACTACTGCCTGCGAAACAGAACTGAAAAGTTCTCTGCGAAGGACGTGTCGAAAGACCCCGGCGAAAATGTGGAACTTCAATCAAACGCACAATTAGATTGACCATGCAATTGTTGATTTCGATCTCATGTTAGCTGAAAACAAAAAGTATTCGTCGATTGTTCAGAACTTCTCTGTGATTTTATGTGCTGTGTTGCTGCAAGTTGTTGGAAAGGTGATGTTCGTAGCAATGTATTACCGTCCTGAGATCTAATTCACGCAGTTTTAACTGTTGGTTTTCGCCATATTCGATAGAAATTTGTTTCTAGAGGAAAATAAAGAAATAGTGTCCTCGATCTGTTGTACTTTTCAGTTAGAAGAACCCAAGAATACGAACAGAGGTTGTCCGTCCTCGGGAAATGGATAAACCTCAACATAACCTAATCTAAGGTCAATGAGTCCTTTCATCGATGGATTCATAATATACATGATTCTTTTAATAAGAGAGTATGAAGAACAGCATTCAAATTTCTATATTTTAGGCAGTACGTATATACTCTATAACATGGGATACGTCAACGTTGATTGAAACAAGACATTGGATGCTATACATGCGAAAACTTGAAGAAATTGTGTTTTTTGGCTGATTTTCTGTATAAGATGGAAGCTTGATCACATTTTTCCAACAGTTGATTTCGTCTTCTTTCGATATGTTGTTGTAACCTGTAACAGCGCACTACAAATTCATTCCATGTTCGTGAAAGAGTAAGTATTTTATATTTGTGAAATTGGAATTTCTTTGATGATTTTCCCTATTTTTTTCTGTGTAATTATTTTATTCAAGTTCTTAATTCGGTCAGAACTGCCTAATGTCTATTTTAAAATCTGCAAGGGAAAAAAAACCATTTCGCGTCACTATACAGAGACGAAACTGAACTCCAGAACCTTGATTATGTTAATCCGTAAATTCGTTCTCCTCTGACCAATACCTTCTGAATAGGGAGGATTAATATTTGTCAACCCTTGCAAGGGTTTTCCTCGTGATTTCAACCGAATGACGGCCCGTGATGATGCAGATCCTGATTTCCTCTCTGCGCCAGAAGTTGGCGGGCTCTCGTCGAATGCTTTCATTGGTGCAAAATGGCCGAACAGAGTCAAGGTACGTTTTCAATTTAATTCTTCGTACAGTAATTTCGATCAGGATGCAGGGATAGAGCGTATGTATGACATTTTGTTGTGGAATGCAAATGTTGCGAGAGCGAGACAAAAGTTTTCTTCTTCACTGTGCGGAGGTTTAAGTTTTACTAAATGTCTAAAGCAGAAGAGAGTATTTTTCCACAGACTCTCGGTTCTAATTTTTTGAATATACTGAATGTGTGGTGAATTTTATTTTTACAGTACTTATTTCGGATGTTTCTTCTGAAACTGTTCGTAATCTTTAGAGTGAAAAGTTCTCAAGCCAAATTTCGTACAGAATATTCGTGCAAACGTTTAGGCGCCCTCCTTTTTTCCCTAAGATGTATTTTTCGCTGCGCCATTTTTTTCGTACATCAGATTAAACGAATTTTGGCGTTTCTTTTTTTTTTTTTTATTCGACGGCATAAATTTAAAAACTACTGTTTTTTTCTTTACGATGCTGTTCGCGCAATGCCTTTCAGTATAAAGATGAGTCTATATAATTCCTTAAATGATAGCGACCAGTATTTGGATTTAATTTTCTAGTAACGAAAATTGTCCTCCTTTAATGATTTCCAGCTCGAAGCGATTTCCTCGAGACATTTCTGTATCATCCCGGCATTTTATTACTACGCACAGATAACGGAAGAACTTTCTTCTATTGTATTGCATTAGGTTTACGGATGTCACCTCATGGCTTCCTGGGGCGACAGAATGTGGACATTCGCCATTGGAGTTTACATGATGAAGTTGTATCCGAATTCCCTGAAACTTACAGCGATTTACGGAATAACAGTAGCGGTGTCCGTGCTAGTTTTTGGCAGTTTCATCGGCGCCTGGATAGACAGAACTTGTCGCATTCGAGGTCGTAGTTCTTTCTGAAAATATCCGAAGAAATGGCGTTGAATTTATAATTGCATGCGATTCCGGAATAGCCGCGAAGACTGCACTGCTCGTGCAGAACAGCAGCGTGGCTCTGTGCGCTTTGCTCTTGGTAGTTGTCAGCACGTTCGGAGAAGCATTGCTGACATCACTTGGTGCGTGGGAGGACCAATTCGAACAAGGTCTCATAATCTTAGTAGCAGGTGTCGCTGCTCTAGCTGCGGAAGCATCTAGGATCATTCTGGAAAAGGATTGGATTGTTGTCATTGCCGGCAATGATAGCACTCTTCTCTCTAGCAAGTGACTCATTCTTTCAGTTGTCTCTACATTGGAACAGTTTTTCAAATCTCCACAAAAAAAATGTTTTGCGCATGTGGATCGCTTGAGAGATGGCGTTAATCATGTGTGCAGACTATAATTTCATAGGAATAAGTCTGTCACTTGTTCAATGTTCTCCAATCATCTCATCTACGAGATGGAAAGTAAACTTGTTGTCCTTCTTGTCTATTTTACAGCAATTGAGGCAGTGGTTTGTTTTTGTGATGCAACAGTCGAATCAAGTTACCCAGATGGAAAAATGTACTTTAAACATGCCAGACATTTTTCAGCTTGATCACTGTACAGAGCCTGTTTTCTTGTGAAAATGGTCACAATGCTTGTTGCCAAAAAATTGGTTTTTGAGCATATCGGCAAAATTAGCCCATTGCTTCTTATAATATGATGGTATCTGATTATAAAATGTCTTCAATACATTATTGAATGTGTCTCGCAACAATTATGCAAAGAAATTAATGAGGAAGTACTGTATATTCAAATTTCTTTACAACAAATGCGGTACTCGTCAGGACTGAAAGATACATTAGGGTTGTACAATACTTTGATCTTATATTATAGTCTTCTTCGTAAAAACATTAATTTTCGAAAGGTATAAATATTGGCTCGGAGAAAATCTTTGCAAATGGGGTCTGTCTCTAAAAACATGTCAGTTGGAATGCAAAGTACTTGTAAAATATCTTGGCATTCATGGACTATAGAACTGCCGCTAGTTACTCGCACACATCAGCAGTCAAGAAAAAAACCTATTCTTTATGGGGCAATTGAATGCTTGATTGATTGACTCGGATGATATCAGATTCTCTCTCCCGCCGAAGACGTGATTGATTGATTGATTGGTGTTGGGGTTGCGACTGACGAAACCAGGTTACAACTCGGTTCTGCGGGCGATTGACCTGGGCTCCAACATCCTTGCCCCGGGTGTCGTCGGCTTCCTGATGAGCTGGATGTCTTCCACCACGGCAGCCGTTTTCCTCTGCGTCTGGAACGTCATTTCCATGGTTCTGGAATACTTCTTGCTCACCAATATTTACACCACGTTTCCGGACTTGGCCATGAAAACCGAGGTGTCTGGAGACAGTGTCTTGAACGATGTGCCTGATGGCGTCGTGGATTGCCGTGTTGAAGGTTTGGCATTTCAAGCATGCTATCCACCATGCTTATTGTTTTTAAATACAGTAATTTCATTTGCGAGATTTTTCAGTGATATAGTTCATATAATGTGGGTTGAATACCGTATTTACTCAAGTACCCCACGCCTTCGAGTAAGGCACGCACAGGGGTTTTTCAATTCAAAATTTGGCTAAAATTGTATCCCCAAGTAAGATGCGCACCCCATCATTAGGGCTAAAACTACAAAATTTTGAAAATAAAAACAAAAAATTTGACTTTTGATGTGAATTGAACATGAATCTGATCAATTTTCAAATTTTTCAGTAAAACAAGGTTTTCTTGGTACATTTGTCCCAAATTTCTCCATTATAATCAACTATAATTAACACACAACTTCCTAAAACTTTTTGAAAGTTTTGTACCCGCTTATGACGCGCACCACTTTTTTTCTTCTTAAATTTTTGAAAAAAGGTGCACATGGTACTCAAGTAAATATAGTACTATGTATAGTACACAGTACAGTGAGTCCCCCACATGACGAAATATCCACGTAACAATAATATAAATTCGCATATTGACGATTTTCAAGAGAAGAAGTGACTCATTGTGGAACATAAAATTTTTTTCTGCAAATGATATTGAAAGATGATACTGTGAAAAAGGTTTGCTCAAGATCAAAAAGCATAGATTGAGGCAATGATAATACTGCATCAATCAATCAATATTGACATCAAAAGATATCAATCTCCTAATATTTTTTTGACGATGAATTTGAAAGATATGCGTTTATAAATTGTCTCATCCAAGGAAACAATGCATTACACACGTAATCCAATAATTATTCATATTTATAAGGAGATGAAGTACGGCGGTATGTTGCATTTGTTTACGTTTTCGAATGACATTTCGAGAAGGAAAAGTTCGGTATTTATTTTCAGTTCCAAGAAAGCAGAAGGAAGGTATGGGGAAGTGGATAAAAAACGCCGTTTTTGCCTGGGTGATTTATTTCCGACATGAAGTGTTCGCTGCTGGTTTCGGATTGGCATTATTGTACATGACCGTGTTGGGCTTTGACCTCGTCACGACAGGTTTGCATCGGTTCGTTTCAATTAAACCTCACTATTTACGTATGCCACGCAAAGCTTTTGACTTGTTGACGTTAAAATTTTAATTGAAATCGTCCATTTCAAGAATTAAGAAGTGTATATACGGTACTTATTATAAGAACCTGCCAAATTTCAGCAAGAAGTTGTCCTATATTTTTAATGAAAATCTCATCAGGATTTCGAAACATGTTTCCTTGTGTCAGAATTTGGCAGAACCGGTGGGACATTTTTTTATGAATGTTGCTGATGTCCAAGTTTTTGAAAAGCAGTACTTCACATAACTTTCAGATTAGAAAGACACATTTTTGTTCATATTGTGTCTGCTAATTGAAGAAACCTGATCTATCACTATTAAAAATTCTGTTGAATTTTTCTTCGTGGCAAGAAGGTACAATAGAACCTTCATAACTGAAACCTGAAGTCAAAAACCACTTTCGTAAAATTTTTTGGGTAGTCCCTGTAGAAATTCCTTCAAGAAGAAAAAATCTTAAACTCAAAAACTCGCCCCCTCTATAAAATAAATTCCTGCGGTTTTTTTAGTCATTATTTAAGAGAACCCAGGACAGAGAAAGGCATTAAAAAAGTAACTTGATGTCTCCCAAAAGAAAGTGAAATAACTAGTGACTAATTGGGCAAATGTGGCCTTGCTTATAAGTTCAAAATCCTATCAATTCATATAATGAGCAGTTTAAGGCCCATAATAAGATCACTAATTTAGCCTTTTCGTAATTTTTCATTTTCCCTTTTTTAAAAAAATACTGGTTTCCCTAACTTGAAAAATCAGTGAGTCAAACTTTTGTGTGGGTCCCTCCGAATTTGACTGGAAGAAGCACAACTGCATTACAGCCTATTTTGCCAGGAAATTCATTACACTAACGTTCACTTTCTAGGAAGAATGGCATATGACACATCCTTGGTTTGTACACCCATGATTTCTTTTTTTCAGCATATGCCTATTCTCAAGGAGTTCCTCCTTGGCTCCTGGGTTTGTTGACTGGACTAGGAGCTTTGAATGGCATGATTGGGGCTCTTAGTTTCCCCTGGCTCTGTTCTCGCTTGGGACTGAGAAGCACCGGGGTTTTGGGGTTCTCCCTGGAAGCGATCATGCTCACGTTTTCCGTCATTTCCATAGGGTTGCCGGGATCTCCTTACCTAGTGGGTATTGTTTCTGAAAGCGGGTTCAAGTGAGGTTGTTGGAAAAAGTTTAAAATGTGCATTTTAAATAAATAATGGATCAACTGATTAAAAAAAAATCTGATGCAGATTTATGGTTTGAGCTGCCAAAAAACAATGTTATGCCAGAAAACTTGGGAACATTTGATAATTTCAAAAAATTGGGCCTGACATCCATACAATATCTCAACATATGGGCACTTTTTCAGCATTTCTAGAAAATTTCAAAATTTTAATTTTTCTTGAAAAAATTTAGCAATTGGTGTTCACAGAAGTTAAATATGATTATTATTATATTGTATATGTAGTTGAATTTATAATCATAAGCATGTTAATTTTGTGCTTATGCTTTAGCATCCTCTATCATCTGTGCACAGGATAGCAAGACTTTCACATTTTGTTTGTATTTTTGAGTCCTTTTCATGCCAGAGGGGGTATCCTGTTGTGGGGTTTTTTAAAATTCTGAGTACCGTATTTACTTGAGTACCACACGCCCTCAAGTAAGGCGCGCACAGGGGTTTTTCAGTTGAAAAATGTGCAAAAATTGTATTCCCAAGTAAGACGCGCACCCCAATTTTTAGTGAATCTAAAACCATAAAATTTCGAAAATAAAAACAAAACTTTGACCTTAGGCTTGAATTGAACAAAAATCTGATGAATTTTCAACTTTTTCAATACAAAAATGTTTTCTTGTTATATTTGTTCCAAATTTCTCCAGTATAATCAAGTATAATGCAAACATAACTTCCTAAAACTTCTTGAAAATTTTGTACCTACCTATGACACGCACCCCTTTTTTTCTTCTGAAATTTTGGAAAAAAGGTGCGCGTGGTACTCAGGTAAATACGGTAATAGTTATACTGTATTCTGTATCTTCAAGTTGAGAAAAAAATTCTATATGAGTTTTTAGGGATTTGTTCCTAATTTTCCATAAACTGGAGAACCAATTGAATTAGTTTCCATTGAAGTTTATGGGAAAATGAGGTCCAACATGCTGCAGACATCCAACAGAAGGACACTGTTCAAGCACCAATCACGTGGGTTGTTTCACAAGTTTTGCTACTATTTTAAATAGACCCCACACCTTTTGGTCAATCAAAAATTTTCTGCTGTTCAACATACTCTCCACCAATTTCAATGCACCTTTTCATGCAATCAAAACAGTGGGAAAATCAATTTCAGTCTGAACATGATTTTCACCATCGATAGTACGCTGAAAAGCATCAAGTGTTGCCGCGTGACAAGGTGATGATGTGAGTAAAAAAACATTTTTAATTAACCAAGCCATCTTGGATCTATTTGAAACAGTTGCAAGACTTATGAAACAACCCTCGTACATCCGCATCTTTGAGGCCTAATTGTATGTCACATCATATACGAAATTGCTTGTCGCAACGAAATGTTACAATTTTTAACCAAATTTTCCGGTCGTGCAGCAATTGCCTTCAGAAGGAAAGTCGCCACACGGCAACTGGACTCTGGCCGGACTCGACCTGACGCTCGATTCCAGGGCGAATATCTGCGACACCTGCGGCGTCGTCGTGTTCAATGAAACGTCAGCAGAAACGGCGGCAGCTGTGGGCTCATTTCGCAACCCCGGCGGCGCCGCAGGGCCGCCTCTGGACGACCCGGAGACTCGGAAAATATTGGCAATATTGCGACACCTGGAAAATGTCACGTATTCCGACAACAGCCGGAGTTTGAGGGCCGAGAACCGAGGGACTAATTTCTCCATCGTCGCCTTCCTCGGGGGCATCATTGCTGCGCGATTCGGTTCGTTTCATTTCCACTTATTCAACTCAATCGAGAAAAATAAATGATTGAATAAATTATGACGTCGTGGTGAGATTGAAAGGTTCCCGACAGGTTCTCTTTTTCGTTCGACGCGCTCTGAATTGTCAAAACACTTTTAAGATTCAATTTTTTTTTACCATCACTGTCGTCAGCATGGACAGTCCTCGGAATTTATTCTTTCGAAATTTTTCCATCTCGGTGAATCGATCATAAACGATTGGCGCCCATTTTCTAAATTTTACGGGCTCGAATACGAAAAAAAAGTATTCGGACTGAATGCAGTACTTTATCCTCGGCTAAAAATACCGGAAGTCCAAGGCATTCTTCCATTATTCTATTTGCCAACGCTTGATGAAGGAACATTCTATGCGAATTTATAAGCGGATTAATTCAAATGTTATATTTCTCGCGCATTTTTTAAAAGCAAAAAGTCTCTAGTACGAAAACAAAGCACGTCAGATTGAATTTAATTGAATAGTTTATAATTGTCTCAAAACAAAAATAAAATAAAAAAGAAAGCTAAAGTTGATCTTCAGGCAATCGAGATTTCAAAATTCTGGGATAACATTGAACCATGATGGAGTTTTGATAAAATTATATTTATATAGTCCGACATTTTTGAGAATTTTAACTCTTCGAAATTTTAAACTCGATCATATTGTGTTTGGATTGACGATTTTCGCATATTTTTAAAATAATACAGTTTCAAAAAATTAAAATATCAAGACATGCTTTACAGTTCTAAGGCTGATAATACATAAAATGAGTTTCACGAGTCAAGTACTCAATTACATCCGTGTGATCGAGATTCACGAAAATATTTTTCTTTTCATTTGAAAAACAAGATGCATATGTTTCAGAAAATTTACGAATATTTTGGAATGCACGAATTGAAACACCGGTTTAGGGTTGTTCCTGTGAATCAGCAATCTTTCCATTTCCTGACTTGTTTTTCCTTCTAGGATTATGGGTAGCGGATCTCACGGTGACCCAAGTGATTCAAGAAAATGTCCGAGAAGATCAACGAGGCATCATCAACGGGGTTCAAACATCAATGAATCAATTGCTGGATCTAATAAAATTCCTCTTGGTAGTCATGATCCCGGAAACGGAAAATTTCGCCTACTTGATAGTCGCGTCCTACTCGTTCGTCTGTGCCGGGCAAGTCCTGATTTTACTGTTGCTGTTTGAAAGCATTTTCTAAAATATTATATCGTTTCTACAGTTGGGTATCGTTCATGCTTTACTGTCTGAGAACCACTAAAGAAGACAGGGAACGCTTCGAGTCACGAGCTGTTGATCGAAAAGAAGAACAACAGACAGAAAGTGAAGCGGAAAGCAGTGAGCAGAAAGCGGATTCTTCTACTCGACAGTCCGTCGTTTGAAACGTGTTTGTAAAAAGTTTTCTTGAGTGTTCTCATATTCATCTGTTTCTTGTTCTATTTTTTCAAAAGACCTGCATTTTTCTTTCGAATTTATATCTTCTGAAAACATACCAGAGAAAACTGAATACGGAGTGAAATTGTGTACTCTTACAATTTTTTCTCGACGATTTTGGGATATTTTTCGAAGTACGTAGGTTAAAATTTAAACTGGAAATCCCCACGTTTTTATCAATGGATGATCGAAATTGAAGATGCTAAAATACTGTACTAGCATTCGTTCGATTTATATTTGGCAGAATTTCTGATTGTTCAGAAGGAAAAAGAAATTTTTTCTTGAAATGAACGTCGAGACGCGTTAAGTAGTGTATCCCGAAAATTTTCTACTGATTTCATCTTTTATTTTCATCAGAACATCTTAGTTATCCACGTAAAAGACAATAGAGTTTATAAGATGTATCTGATATTTTCGTACTGCATTTAAAGTAAAGCAATTGTGTCTTAGAATATGGGAAAAACTTTTATTCCATTCGAGTTTTTCATAATTTCTAAAAAAAACTAGTTTCTTTTCTTCTCATGCTTGATTTACCCCCGAATAAGTGTGGAGGCGTGTTCATACAACTCATAAAAATCGGAAAGAAACCCCCGTGGGCTGAAATTACTACTGGCCGCCGCCCAAATGATTACTCCTATATTCCTCCGCTGAGGTCAATCACTTTTTCTTATTTTCAATCGTAAGAGAAATGGAAAAAGAGAACAAAAAACCGAAAGCTTTCTGAAGGCAAAGCAAAAAGTTCAATGTCGCGTGAAACAAGGTGCAGAAATTTGCAGATTATTTACTGTCCGTGTTTAAAAGAGCTCTGATGTGAAGGAAGTCTTTTAAAAGATCGTGAATTCTTTCGGTTCCACATGAGAAATTGAGCTAATAGAATTGAGCTCTACATTTTCTTGAAAATATTCTGGACCGATTTATTAATTTAAACTTCGACCTCGATGGAACATTTTTAGGGAGAATTTCTATCTCTCACTCTGATTGTCAAACACTTTAAAGCACTGGAAGCAACAGGAATTAAATTATATTTGTCCTGAGAACTGTATTTTCTCTCGGGAAAATCCACACTTTGTCTAGAAAACACATCCGGATTCATTTCTAACGTTTTCTTCAATTCCTCGATGTTCAATTCCGAGGCTTGGTCTAAACGCAAATAATAAGCACTGATAGTTTCAGGAACTTTCATGGCGGCAGGTTTTCGAAGTGGAAGATATTTCCCTGAGCTCCCTCCTTAGGGCATTCAGGAAAACTTTCGGAAAACGACTCCAATACCTCCAGACCTATAAGAAGAAGGAATACGTTTTCTATTTTGAAACCATCTGGCAAAGGAGCCCCGCGCCGGGAAAAACACAGTTAGCCCAGGGAGGAAGTTCAATCCTCAGGTATTTTACTGATGGAGTGGAACGGCAGAAAAATCGCAAAAATTATTTGCTAAATTTTAAGGCTAATCCTATCGCGATTTATGTCTGACATAGCCTTCAAGACCAGATATATTGGGCAACTTGCGAATTAATCCCCTTGAATAAAAGAAAAAAAAGGGGGACAGGTTCAAATGCCTGTGAGCAATGTGCAATGTATTTTGGCACATATTGGCACGTAAATTTATATCATAGGAAAATATAATACTTCGACGACAAAGCCAATAATTCTCTTCTTAATTCAAATTTAATTACAATGTGGCTCCGCTGAAGGGACTCCAGAAATTCTTAATATTTCACAAGTTTTAACAGAAAACATTTTTCGGAAACAATTTAAAATTAATTGAATTCAGGTTGCATTCATGTCTAAATTCAAATTTCTCATTTGAAAAATAAGACAAATGAGGAATTTGACTTCATACCGGAATGCAACCTGAATTCAATTAATTTTCAATTGTTTCCATAAAAATATTTTCCGTTAAAACTGGTCCAAAATTTCCGATTACTATATGATCAAGTATGATGCCCTCTTAACTTCTAAAATTGCTGGAGAAAATTTAATTTAAAATACAAGACACACACGACTTCTTTCCTCTCAATTTTGAGAAAAAAAACGTTGAAAAAATATTTGTGTGCATGTGCTACTATTCAGTAAATGTAGTACTGTACATTGAGATACAAGTTTGAAAATTAAATGCCTCATCAAAAAGTTACTTTCGTAACTTTAATTTTCAAATGAAATTCATTCACTCAATACTTGCAGTCAAAGTGAGAGACTCGCCAAATAATAATCTTTTTTACATAATCTAAAATGGAAATTAAACACCCAGCAACGTCTTTCAACTTCAGTCACTTCTTCATGAAATTCTTAACTTCACAAAAGACGCCAGTCGTCCCATAAAAACGAGGATACCCCTGAACTGTTCAGACCCATAAATTTTAACGATTGCGTCTGTAGTGAGGGGGATTTATTATCTTCTCTTCCCAAGGGTGTAGGAATACCAGTGTTATGATGCCCCTGCTCCAAAGGCAACGCTGTTACCAACGGCTTCATTTAATGATTTCATCCACGCAAACGGTATTAATTTGAACTTAATGAGAGCAGCGATAAAATATAAGTAACAGGGGCATTAAAAGCATAAAAAAGGAGTTAAAAGAGGGGAATAGAGCCGGAGTTACAATTACATATGCACCATTTAGACGGGAAGCTTTATTCAAGAATATCGCGTTTCCCCCAGAGACAGGTTGTCCTCATTAATTTTTCTGCCAGACTTAGTATCAGGGTTCGTCTTACTTTTGATACAAAAAGGACATAAAAATTAATGGAAGCCCAAAATAATATTCAAGGGAAAAGCCCCCCC
The DNA here is from genome assembly GCA_905338405.1 of Notodromas monacha. Lineage (NCBI taxonomy): Eukaryota > Metazoa > Arthropoda > Ostracoda > Podocopida > Cyprididae > Notodromas > Notodromas monacha. Next base: position 16,360 of record CAJPEX010000177.1, on the reverse strand, counting down.
CCCCCAAAAAAAGATAGACCTCACAACTTATTGAGGATGATTTCTTAAGGACTAATTTGCATTTAGGCATTGTATTTCATAATGAAAATGTTACGATTTGTTCATTTTTCACTTTTTCTAATTTTGTTTGTTCCCAATTTTGAGATTCCGGTCAGATCAAAGGCAACAAGAAACAACACTCAACTATATAAAGATTAGTCTTTCTCCATCTAAGAGCGAAGTTCTTTTTTTGACACCTAATTTAGGGAAAATTATCTGAGATTTTTGTGGGTTAGGGTTAATATTTTCGATTTTATTTTTAAAATTCTGTGTAGGACTTGATTTCCAAATGTTTCAATTCCAATCTTCAAGAATTTTACATATTTTTAAATGAATTATTAAAATATTAAAAGTTATTTTTTCCTTCTCCTGCTTGACAATTTAAACTGTGCTTAAAAAAAGCTGGCCAAGTTATGAGAAAAGTTAAAAAAAAAGATCTTGGATAAAATAAATGTTCAATTATTACTCTGCGCAATACAGTCAACCCCCGTCTAACGGACTTGATTTGTGCAAGGGACGAGTTAAGGGAAAACCCCCCCCCCCCCCCCCCCAGAAAAAAGAGAGACCCCACAACTTATTGAGGATGATGTCTTAAGGACTAATTTGCATCTAGGCATTGTATTTTATAATGAAAATGTTACGATTTGTTCATTTTTCACTTTTTCTAATTTTGTTTGTTCCCAATTTTTAGATTCCGGTCAGATCAAAGGCAACAAGAAACAACACTCAACTATATAAAGATTAGTCTTTCTCCATCTAAGAGCGAAGTTCTTTTTTTGACAACTAATTTAGGGAAAATTATCTGGGATTTTTGTGGGTTAGGGTTAATATTTTCGATTTTATTTTTAAAATTCTGTGTAGGACTTAATTCCCAAATGTTTCAATTCCATATTTATGAATTATTAAAATATTAAGCTATTGAATTTTTTTCATTCTCCTGCTTGAGAAGTTAAACTGCGCTTTAAAAAAAGCTGGCCAATTTTTGAGAAAAGTTAGAAAAAGATCTTGGATAAAATGAATGTTGAATTATTGCTCTGCGCAATATACGCATTCCGCTCAAATTGAAGCTGATTCAAGAAATAGTGACCATATCTTTAATGATGGACTTAGTAATTAAAAAGCTAAACTTGTTCATGCCTATAAACAACTGAGACTCGAAGTTTAAAAAAAAAAAAAAAAAAAAAAACAGCCCACCTAATCGCTGTTTTGTCTTGTACAGGAATATGTTTTAAGACTTTGAACCAACCATCAGCCTTCCGGTGTTGAACATGCCCTGATTGTTTTACAGACTCGGGCCATCTCAGGAGCACTGAAACAGTACTTAGTACCACAGAACTGGGATATTTACTGGCCAATTCAGAAGAACAAGGTGATAAATCCAAGGGAAGTCTACGACGTACTTGAAAGAATTGATGAGCTTAAACATTGTTGCAAACACAAGGATCGTGATGATAACCAACCTGAAACTACAGCAGTTATCCCTTTTGGAGAGTGCATTAATCAAGGGCATGCTTACAAGTTTTTGCAGCCTACAAATATACATTTTAGATATTATATCAGGCTATTTTTACATGACTGATTGAAGTATGTACGCGCAAATATTTTCATGTAGCAGTAAGCATTCCATGAGTAATTTTGCTAAAATTTCCACAACAGCTGCATAAAATACGACTCTTCTGCCTAATTCGGATACAAGATATTTCTAGGAACCCATGAGTATACAGTTTTTTTTAAATGGACCTGTTTAAGCTGGTCTGCAAAAAAAAATTCTCAAGGCATCTAAGCAGCTGACGAATATGTGACCTGACCCCAGATCTCAATTTTTGAAAATCTGATGATCTAGATTCTAGAATATTGAAATATTCAAGCAAATCTTCAAAATATTTCTTTGGATATGACGAGCAGCTGCATAATGTGTGAAATACAATAAATTTTCATCCTTAAATCTCATCTCAATTTTTAAAAGGCCCTTTTTCTCGTTGATTTCCAGGTACTTTTTACACTCGTTGAAGCAGCATAAATGTTGAAAATTCGTCAAATCTCATCGTTTACTGATCCATAAAAACGGACACTCATCTGACTTGTGATCATTAAAAGCCATGAACAGAAATGGATGAGGTCTGTGTTGGAGGGATTTTTATGGCGTTAACCGATAGTGAATCCATTACCACCTTTGCTTCATAAATCTTTTTTCAGAAGTCGAAGTTGTCCGGAATGAAGCTGGAGCTGACTTGAATTATTGTTCCAGATTTGGACTGTTGATGAGGAAATCTGATCGCAGTGCCGCAGGTGCCACGCATTGACTGTATTTATTTATTTTTTCCTTCTCACCTCACAAACAAGGTTCTCATCAATCACTTTCTCAAACACATGCGAATAATAAACTTATAAAATTATGCGAAACGCTGGGTTTCTTGAGAACCGCTCTTCGCCCAGTTACATCAAACGTGGAATCGAACCATCTTGCAACTTTTTGTGCAATCAAAATGTTGACAAGAAATGAAGGAATTTCGGTCCGGGGATCATCTATCAGGTTTGTAACAGTACAGAAGAACTGCTGCTGGAATACGTCGGGGTATATTTGGCTTAATTTATCCAAATAATGTGATGATACACCATATTTGACTTCAGTGCCGCGCAACTTGATTTTGCAGAGGAAAATTTGGGTAAAAATGCATCCCCACATGAGGTGCGCACCATAGTTTTTGGTGAACATCAAATTTTATTTCAAGATTCACGATTGGTACAAATTTACGTTTTGGACTAAACAACAGTTTTAAATCAGCAAGAAAGTCAATCAGAAAGCCTTCAAATTTTCTTGTTGAGCTTTAAAATGTTTATACTTTTAGTTTTTTAAATACAGTACTTGAAAAATTGTTCTGTGATTATAGAGTATTGCACTTCATCAAAATTTTGAGACTCGCGAAACAATTTATACTGTACCTGGAGAGTAAGACACTCTATCTATTTGTTGATGAAGTCTAACATTTTCAAGTCGCATTTTTTCATGAGGTTTTGAGTTAGGGAAACAAGCATTTTTGCTGGGGTTGAAGAAAGAAGAATTGCAGGAAATCTTAATTATTCTAGAACTTGAATTGCTTCTTCAAATGAGTTGACAGGATGCTAACCTTTTTGTCGGACTGAATACTTAGCCATGAAATATAATTGCTATTTTCATGGAAATCCTCAAATATCCCATAGGCCCAAAAATCTTGCAGGGTAAAAAACTCCCACGAAGTACAATACAGTAGAACTCAATCAATCTGGGCTTCAGCATTCTTGGAAGCCTAAACTGCTTACATGCAGTAGTGTCACTTCACAATTATTTAGGAAATTCCAAAATGGAAATCTGCAGAATGAAATTTTAAATACAAAACAACATTTATACTTCAATGTTCCAGAATTTGTCTACGCACCAAGCATGCATGTGCCTATCAGTTATCAAAAGATACCTTTTAAGATTCATAAATTCAGACTTTGGGATTTCTGTACCCAGCAAGATATTTTGCCCTTGGAATTTTGAGCCACAGAGTTTTCTCGTGGGAGTCAAAAACTGGGAAACCCTTGATTTTCACAAAGCCATGGTTAATACAGTACTGTACAGATATACACAGCAGCCCCAAATACACTAATAAACATCAAATTGCATGTACATTCTCAATGTATTTCAATCTACCTTTTCAACCCTTGATCATCATCATAAAACTTCCCAATTTCAATTCCACTGTCTAAAAAAAAACAGACACACATGCACATTGTCATCATCTGGAACTCCAAACAGAGTCTGATGAGGAGTACACCTTGACGCGAGGTTATGATACAACTTGCATTCCACGCCACTCCACGCAGGGTTACCTCTTCTACCCCGCCCCTAGGAGCGCCAGTCTCTCCTAGAGCCATCAGTGGCTTGCATTGAGTGGCTTTGAATGCAATGCTTTGGCTATGGTAAAATACAGGTATACTCCAAGGGACAATTAACAGTGCAGATATCAGAAGAAATTTTCAAAATAAATAAATTTTGAATATCCAAACATGGTGCAAATTATGTGAATAAAAATACTCATTTTTTATTTTTTAATATCCAATAAGATGTTTTGCTACAAATAACATGGCACATGACTTAAGAGCATTTTTAAATATAAACTCTATCAGTGTCTTAAACAGTGAAGAATACGCGACTTCCAAATCTAGTCAAGTTGTGCATACAATTGCATACTGTATTTATAAAGGGGAATATCCAATTTCTAAAAATGATCTGACATTCTGTTCAAATAAAACTTATTCCTATACCTTTAACTATAAATGCATCTGATCAAATTTATAACTCACTACAGCACAACTTCATTAAACAGCAAATGCCTCCAGACAGGCCAGAATCCAATGTCAAAAATGATGTAGGAAGACAGCATTCATAAAGTCACTCATTGATGGCTTTGAGTGATGAAGTGGAAGAGAATAGCCCTCTAAAGCGTAGCGATCAAGTGAGTAGCGTCGAAATCAAAAAAATGGACCATAACGTCCAGGCAACCGCGTAGACGGCCCGGGACTATTTATGGGAGCCGCCATGTTTTAGACAATTGACATCTGTGGCTCCCTCTGGCCGCTGAGTTTCCAAAGTCCATCACTACCAGTGCGCACTTGGGGGTTCCTCACCGGGCCTCATGCAGCCAGATATCTCCGGCGCCGTCCAGCGTGAGGAGCTGTTGAGCCAAGATGAAGCTCGTGTGCGTCACTATGTGCGTGGAACGTATCACTCCGAACATTATGCCGGACACTATTTTTTTTCATCGTGCAAATTGACGTGGAATTCGCAATCCTTCGCTTGTAAAATCGATAACAATTGTAAGAAATAAATTTTTTTGCAATGCTCATTGTTTCAATAAGTGACGTCATTCTGGATGAATTGTACGTGCAGTTTTTGACCCGCGACGCGCCATCTTGTTTTTGCATATCTTGTGCAGCAAAAGTGACAGATTTTCAGGAGAATTTTTCAGTTTTCAACAGAAGTGCTTTCCAGAATTTACAAGTGTCCTACTTCAGTGAACCTGCATGTGTAAGTGACGGTTCTAGCAAAAATCGTGCTATGAAACCGAGTGACGCAAACGGGTTTCGACTATTGAAAGCTGAGACATTTTGCGTCATATCCTTCATGCATCGTAAGGGAACTTTTCTTTCATTTTTGTTGACCCTATCATCGTACCGGTATAATGAAAATCTGTACCAGCGCGGATAGTGAGAAAACCGTGTCGAACATTCCCTGACACCGTTTTCTTATCGTGGGAAGTCCACAGTGTTCCCTGGTGCAGCGAAAATTCGCGTTTTTTAAATATTTTTATTCTCCTTGAAGAAAGAAGAAGAAAAAATAAGTGGATGAAATGCCGAAAGAAATTTTACTTGTACCTCATGAGTCAGTTGGGAACCGGGCAAAACGGAACAAAAAACTCGCCCACTTTCTGGGCAGTTGACAAATTTTCTTTGAGCGAACTCTGCCCGGGGGCATTTGAAGTCACATGTGACCTGGTTGGCGTTGTTCTTGCTATAGACTCTGGGTCAATTTTTCTTCGTGTCATTTTGAAAGAAACGCTTGACCATTTCGTTTTAAACTGGTTCTAATAATGTTTGTGGGCCAGCGTTGAAATTAATTCGAACGCGACGCATTTTTTATTTATTTTTCGGTTGCTGAGTGAACCATTGTCTCATGCTTGGGATATTAACTGGTTTGGAAAAAAAACATGGTGAGGTTTAATCCAACATGTCTTATTTGTTCAATGCTTTGTTTGTTTCTGAGCCGGGCGAAAATTCAAGTGGCAGCATTTCAAAGATTTGTTGGATGGTTTCGACCAGAATATTTATTGAGTTTCACCCGCATGCAGCGCCTTATTTTCAAGTGCAGTACATACGGTATTTCGATTCTTAATTGAATGCGAATACTGTACTGTAATAAGATCCAACATTCAATTTTTTAGTGTCGTATCTTGATTCACCTGGCAAACCAGTTATTTGAAAATTATTTGAAAATTTAGATTCCAACTCAGGCTTAATTGGTCAAGTCTGGATCTTGCTTTGTCTGACTTTGAATGGCCTCGCGTATTTCCAAACGTAAAAACTACAGATTTATTTCAAGAACCTCTAATTATTCAATTTTTATCCTGGATCTTATTCGACTATGAAATTGTGGGACAAGGATCAAATTTTCAAGTGACGGTAGTTTTCGCGGTGCGATTTTGTGCATCAAGGCAGAAATTGAAATAAATGACGTGCCAGCGTGTGATTTTTCACATTTTTATGGCATGAATAAAGCGTTGACTATCAAGAACTTTCGATGGATAAAATTATGCATAAACGGTAAGTGAACAGAGAAAAGACTGGAGAAAGGATTCGCGACGAAAGCACCCACTGCAAAAACAACTTATCGAAAAAAAGGAAGGACTAAAAGCCACCATAAAAATCAGCGCAAAAATTATCGTCCATGTAATCATTTTTTTGTGATACATTTTCGAATGTTATGAAATTTTCCTATAACTCCCCTTCTTAAAATACCTCGCAAAAATCATCCCATGAAAACCAATTACGGTAATGTTTTTTGTTCGATGAAAATTTTCTTTCATTTTTTCCTGGTTTACTGTCGGGATCAATTTTTTTGTACGTCATGAAATTTAACCATTTCGAAATGATGATACAGTATAGCTATGATGGTTTTTCGTTGCTCGAATATTTTCCTACTGGGTACTTTACTCCTGACAGTGTTTATGAACGCCAGAGTTTCACACTTCATTTTTTGCGATCAATCGTCGCCTGGAATGTGAATATGAACACGAGTAAAAAGAATGTACAATGCTCAAAAAAAAGACCCAAAATGTAAAGCTTGAGAGACGCCTCTACTTTACTTCTACTAATTTTGGCGGCTAAGCAACTGTGTTCCGGCACCGGGGGCCCCCGTGCACTGAGCCAAAAGACAAGGTAGCGGTTTCACCCGCTCTTTTCGGTACTGACACGTGGCACATTTCATAATTACACTTCCTCACGTTTTGACAAGTACAAAAATAAAAATAAAATATAATAGTACTGTACTATGGAAGGATACCCGAGAATGCATGGGTAATGCTTTGTGACAGCGACGAGCCTTTATTAGAGACGCATTAGCGAAGTGCCTTTTGTTTCTCGCGGCGTTTGTTTTGACAAATGACGAGTCGACTCTGTATTTTTATTTCACGCCCTTGCTTTTTATGTTTCTTGTCAAAATCGATTCTTGCTTTGGGGGGTTTGTAGGGGGGAGAGAAAGTGTTCGAAGGCGATTGTGGGCTGACGTGACGGGATGTCGGGTTTCGTGGGCGGATGCAATTATGAAGAAGAAGGTTTTCTCATTCGAAATCGGCGTAGGGTTTTAAAGTGTTTTGTGTGTGTGTGTGTGTGTGTGTTTTATTTTTATTTTCTAGCTGTTATTATCAGCTAGACACTCAAGGTTTGATGTGGTCAGAAATTTCGAGAGGTATCTGACGTTTTTATGCATCGAGAAATACTTCACTCACATCAAGTAATGCTCACTTTTACTGCCTGCTCTTTTTAATTGTTCTTTAAATACAATTTGTACTGTACAACGTTTGAGAAAAGAAAAAAAACGACACAGTAATTTATTTTTTAGAGAGTATTCAAATTCTTCCGTCTTACTTTGAAAGAGGACTTGACTTGTTTACTATATTTAATCGATGAAAGAAAGAAAATCAGTCGCGTGGGACGAAGACAACCATCAAATGAACCTCGTCAATATTTTCTGCAAAACGCTTGCTTCCTTTGTAGTGTGATTTTTGAATTGTGAATGACAATGATCATGCCACTGAAACCAGAGCCATGAAATTGAATCGGATTCAGGAGTGAATTGAAACACTTCCAATTCCATGTTTTAAAGGAGTTTCTTGCATGGCTAAATTTTTTGAACGGATAAATGTTTTTTTTTCAGCCTCGGCAGAGCGATTAAAAAACTTTTCTGGTAAACTGTGATACAGTATCTGGCTTTCACGTAGAAAAAAAAAGAGTTTTAAACTTTTGACGAATTATACAAAATTTTGACTGCCACCGTCATCTACTCATCCTGAAATAGTCATCATGGAACTCGAAAATTCATAACTTTTTTTTCATTTACTTGAGGAGTTTTCGTCCAATTCTACCTGCGCAATAAGCTTTTGAACACTCCCCTGAACTAAATTCAACCTAGCTTTTCATGCTATCATTTGCTGAATTTTTTTATGGTAGAGTGTTACTCGACTGAGTCTTGGTGAGAGATGCAAAAAAAAAGGTTCTATTACCTAAAAACAAAAGACACTTGTCCCCCTAAACTTTAGCGATTTCGGACACTTTGATGGTGGTTGACTACATTGAACACTGATGGTCACTGTAGATGAGCGGGACTTCATCAAGAAGTGACTTGACCTGAAATTAGGAAAAGCTTTCTTGAGCAGCAGATGATCTGACTATAAGATTGTATGATTTCAATTTGACATTCCCTGCTGGCTAAAAAAATACTTTACTTTTAGACGGATGTAAGATATTCTTTGAGGTATTCTTTTTACTGAAAAGAGAGAGAGAGAGAGAGTGAAAACACTTGACACTGTGCACCGAAATTCCTCCTTGTGTTTTCTTCAGCCGTGTCCTTCTTCCGCTAAGAACGGAGCTAACAGGGACAAGGAAAATTTCTCCCCCTTATTCACTCCCTGGCACCATTGCACCGTGTGTTTCCATTGTGTCGTGTTTCCCTGTGCTGAAGTCATGGGCTTTTCTCTCAAAGCGGCGAAAAGAAAAACGGGGCTATTGTCGACAAGCCGGCGACAGTGTGCGGTTTCTGAGTCTCTCAAGAAAAATTTCCGAAAACGAAGAAACTTCAATCTCAATCCAGAAATGTCCGAGGAAAGCTTGGTTGTATGTCATTGAAATTCGTGAACCCTCCAGTTTTTTTTTCACCGAATCATTTCTGGATTGTGGTCAAGATTTTTTAAAGTTTTCTAGGACATAAAACCAAGGACAGGTCCTAAAAAACTAACCCTGCATTTAGAAGGAACACAAGTGCTGAACCACATAAGCCGTCACTAAGTAAACGCTGACCTAAAAAAAATAAGTGGGTAATGTCGAAGAACTTTGAAGAGAAATCATAGAATTTAGTGTCGTTTCAAGTCATCTCAAATCACGCGCTTCAACTTGCGGCAGGACCGAAATAAAACCGACTTAGCTTTAAATATACTCAACTCTTTTTCTGATGACCTGTTTAATCTGACATAAAGCTTAGGATTTATTGGGGTGACTTCATGGGGCAAGTTATAATGCAGAAATATGCCCGGAGGTAATGCAAAAAGCACCCTCATGACTGTCACAGCATCTCCATGAAACCCTTCCAAATTATTTTCTTTATACCATCCATTTTAGCTTTCGTCTTGCGGTATCTTTTTCTCTCGTACATCTCTTCTCTGCAATATTAATCTATGTCGTAAAGAACGTTTTTATAAAAATTTTTAGCCGAGAAGAAACTCAAAGACGCGCGCTAAACTCAAAGAAATTTAAGAGTTACTTGTGAAAGGATTAAACTGAGCATGTTTGCAAAAAGTGTGACTATGAGGTGCAGATGTACAAATTATTTCTCAGACTGAGTCTCTGTATGGATTTTCTGCATCATTTTCTTCCCTATAGACTTCAATGGGAACATTTCTAGTCACTTCTCATGTTTGAAAAAAAATTGAAGTCCTCCAATAACTAAAAAAAGAGGTTCTCTTTTTAGAAAATAACTGCAGAAGAAAACAACACATGATCTAACCTTTTTCCCCAAAAAGGAGTTTAAATAACTACTGTAGTTCAAATATTGCTATACTTTACGCATTTAAGCTTTAAAAATAAAACGATTGTAAACAAAATGCCAAGAGAACTGAAATTTCATGGTACCCACTTTTGAAAATAAACTTTAAAATCCCTTGTGCATCAGCAAATTATTAGCATAGCATTGTAATTAAAATTTGGGAGCATTCCTGGGAATTCCATGCTCTCAACTTTCTAAAATTAATGAAGTTTACGACGAGAAAATTCCACAATTTCACGTTTATTTTTTAAAGTTTACCGTAATTTGAATTATCAGAACTTCAAACTTGAAAATACTCAAAGCTTGCTCTTATTTGTCTTTTTTTTAATGAGTCCCTTTTCCGTTCAAGGAATTTCTTCTGAGAACTTTTTTTTTGGCATGGACCTTTCATCGAGCTGTGATGAAGAAAACTGGTCACCAGGAAGCAATCGAAGCTTTTTTTTTTCTTTACAAATGAAGTACAGTATTTGAAAATTTTCGAAGTGTCCTGAAAATGCGAGAATACTTGCACAGAATGCGTCCAAGAAACTGGAACCTTCCTCCGACTTCGTAGTTGTTCTCACCATTATTCTTTCCTGCTCCCTGAATATTTTATTCTCTTTCAAAGTGTGCGCACGCGCGTGCGGAAACGGGTTTTTCTGCTTCCGTTGTGTTCAATTCTTCCAATTCATGTCGAAAGTTCGAAAAAGAGGAAGAAAGCAGGTTTAAAGAAGATGCTGTTTTAAAGCTCTGGTTCACTGATCGATGTTAATTAGTCGCTCTTCTCGTTTTTTCGAAAATCCCGTTCCGCGAAAGACGAAGAAAATCTACGGCAATTAAATTCTTGATCGAAGGGAATTTTAAGCGAATTAAATTTTTAAAGGTTTGGGAGCTTCTCGAATTAACGGGAGACTGTTTGGGCTATCAGTAAATTTATAACTCTGAGTATCAGGACTTGGCGATGTCCCAATAATCAAAATCACACACATTCTTGACCCCCATTCAACAATTTATTGTACTCTTATCAAATCATAAGGAGAATTCGAATATAATCGAATCACATCTCGTATAAAGTACAGTACTGTTCTGTATCGTGCGAAAATCGTTCAATGAATATTTCTAGACTGGTTTCCTTCTACTTTTGAAATCATACTCAGCAGAGTTAGCCCCAATTAACTTCTCGCAAATTGTGCAACTTCCATTCAACAATTACTTTTTCAAATCAGAAGAAGAACCTATACGAACATTTGAATAGCTTTAAGCGAAAAGTAGTTTACGAAAATCGTTGATAAAAGATTCCTAGCTTGGCTTCCTTCCGACCCGATTTTTTACAAAACCATGTTCAACAGACTCCCTTTTGTGAAACCATATTCAACAAAAAAAGCCTCAATTCATATCACACGCATTTTTGACTTCCATTCTGCTGTTCACTTTATCAAATCAAATAGCTTCTTTTGAAGAATATTTTACGAAAATTAACAATTTACAATTTTACAACTATTTTCTGCTTGCCTTCCTTCCCCCTCCTTTTTTTCAAAATCATATTAAACCAGACGTGGCGTACGAATGTGTTTCTTCGCAGACTGAAAGTGAGCTGATATGACAATAAAGCAAGCTGACGTGTCGACTTTTGCATGACATTAAGTAATAGCGAAGATTATAATGGACTGCGTTTAGAGCCGAAGCTTTTGAGTAATATTGCTTATCGATTGAAGCCAAACCAGCAATTTTCTTCAGAGAGAGATAAAAGAAAAACAAGACAAAGTTTCAGGTGTTGGAATGGGACTGAGTTTTGTCGCGGACAAAAGTGTTAACTGCCCTTTTTCTTCCCATCCCACTCTGCGTAATGTGGAGTCGGTCAAACCGCAGGGGAATGCGTGGAATTCCGCCGGGCACAGTCTCTAGGTGGGGTTCCGACGTGTTTTTGCATTGATTCGTGGTCGACTGGCGAACCCAAATGAAACGATGAGGCGGGGAGGAAACTTGCTTAAAAAAAAGAACAACAATTNTCAGAGAGAGATAAAAGAAAAACAAGACAAAGTTTCAGGTGTTGGAATGGGACTGAGTTTTGTCGCGGACAAAAGTGTTAACTGCCCTTTTTCTTCCCATCCCACTCTGCGTAATGTGGAGTCGGTCAAACCGCAGGGGAATGCGTGGAATTCCGCCGGGCACAGTCTCTAGGTGGGGTTCCGACGTGTTTTTGCATTGATTCGTGGTCGACTGGCGAACCCAAATGAAACGATGAGGCGGGGAGGAAACTTGCTTAAAAAAAAGAACAACAATTTAAAAAAAAAGGAGAAGAGAAGAGGAAGAGGAGGAAGAACGTGGAAATCAGATTACGGAACCGGAGAAGGGAAAAAAAAGCGTAGTAAAAAGTTTTCTGACCGTTGCTTCGGATTTCCCGCGGGCTGTTCCATTCATCACAGGTGCCTCGACTTCATGTTGTGTTCAACTTTTTCTTCTTCTTCTTCTTCTTTTTCTAAACATTTGTTTGCGTGGGATGATTCAAGAAAAATAAATAAATAAAAACTAGCGATTTTTTCTCCCTTTCGAAGGGCCTCATGGGGGTTTGCTGTGGTCTGAGGAAATTTGCTTTATTACGTGCGGTGGAGAGAATGAAGTCTTTAGCCAAGTTTTGTAAACTGAAGCAATGGGAAGGTATTCAGGGTGTCGAAAAAAACCAATAAAATTTACTGAATACTTCGAAAGAAAAAGAGAGTTCAAATTCATGAAAAATTCAACGAAAAATTCCCTCAGATCGCCAAATTTTGACCGAACCTGAAGATTTCCAGTTCGAAATTTCAGGTAAATCGAGAAGTTTTGCTTCCTTTTCAGCTACCAAGAATTATAAATGAAAAACTGTCGCAGCTTTCAACAGGCCTATTTTTGCAGGATTCTAAAAAAATTAGTTGGGATTCACTATATACATCATCCTTGCAGCAGTTAAACATTTCCAAGGTTTTATACTTTTGATTATTTAATCATTATTAAAAAGATGATTCAAGAATTGTTAAACCTGAAGGCATAGTAATTCGGGTCCAAGCACTCGGGTCTGATTTCAATACCGGAACTTTGACTTGACTAAAACTGCATTCAACGTTTGATTATGCAATTTTTATCGCAAAAACTGTTTTGAAATCTGGAAACAGGATTCGTGACTCATAAACAAATCAATGCTAGAAAATTTAAATATTATCGCTTGAAAACAATAATCACAAGTACGAGTAAAAAATGGGGCATCCGAGCGAGAAAAAAAAACGAAGAATGTTTTATAATTTTCGGGACAAATACATTTGAGTGCTGCTTTGAAAAATATAGTCACAGTAATTAGTGGCGTCCTTGGGACATCAAGTAGTGTTTTTCAGTATGAGAGAGTCGTGGGAAACACATTCGTGGCATATTTAGAAAAAAATAATTCCTTTATTCTCCTCTGCCAATTATTTCGACGGTTCATGATATCGTTGGATGAAGCCCTCTGAAATTCGCCTTAAAAATGCCGAAAGTGTACCTTTTTTCGATCTTTGGAGCCAAAAACATTTACTGTTTGAATGATGCTGGGATTTTATATATTTTATCACTTCATTTCACATTGTATCCATCTTCTTTTGGTCAAAATATTAAGTTTTTATAAGGTAATTACACCTTGAAATATTTACGGTGTTCGGTCGTCTGATAGAATCGTCCTGAAAATTTGCAGAATTCTGCCAAAAGTGGACTTCACGCAGATTGTCTTTATTTTCATTAAAAGAATGTGCATTTGGTGTGTTGAGAAGGAAAATAAACTGAGTGAGGACTAGAGTCACCCGGTATACTGCGGATTTTCAAAGGATTCCGTTGTGCGGAAATTTTGCGTGGTTGCGGGTGCCCATCATGGCCAGGAATTCGATAAGGATTGCGTGATTGATGATGCTGCCTATTGGCTTATGCCTTGAGGAAAAAACATAAATGTTTCCCGCAATAAGAAAAAAAAAAAAACCAATTCATCATTTCGCGTTTCACTGTTTCCGCTTGGTACTCTCTTATCGAATTTCCTTCTTGTTGGGCTAGGTTTTGTCGGAATCGATTTGGAAGTCCGAAAGAAAATCGAAACAATCTCGTGATCCCAAATTTGCGCAATCTTTGCAATTCTGGCATTTTTGCAGTATCTTTTGGAGTGCATACATTTTCGAGTAAAAAAAAAATTTACCAATCAACAAGGAGATGTATGTTGATTCTTGATTTTTTGACTCCTTTGTTTTAGTCTTGAATTGATGGAGATGGGCATACTTTTTGCATAATAAATTATAAATATAAACTATTTTTGTGAGTTGATCAAATTTTGGTGGGAAGAAAAAAAAACGGGAGCTGAAAATGAGATTTAATAGCGACTGGACTTGAGTGTTCGATGGATTTTTTATGAATTCCGACTGTTGCCAAAGATTTCAAGCATTTCGAAAATTTCTTTGTGAAAATTTCAGCACCTTGAATGATGTTTCAGTTATAACTTTAATGGGGTTGAAATAATTTCCTGATGAATAAAATCTTCGGCATTGGCCCTCAATTGTTCGGCTTTTCTCAGAGAACCGATTGACGTTTCTTCAAGTAGATGAACATCTCATCTTAGATAAGCATCTCGTATTTGCTTTCTCCGAAGATCATCCCAGGATAATTCCCTGAGCTGTTCTTGTGTTGTTTGCCGATGCGAGACATCACAACTGGAATAAGGGCTCAGTTTATTCGGAGGTTTTCGATTATTTTCTTCCCCACGCTTCAGTGTTTTATTTAGGGCTTATGATCGAATTTGCGATAAGCATAGAAAAAATGTTTGTAGATTTACGACTTCTTGTGGCTTTTTTTTTGTATGGTGGGAAAACAATTTCCTACTTCGCCGACTGAGTTGTAAATCTTCTGGAACTTCGGGGCCAAATCACGAATTTTGTTTCTATTGCCCTACTTGGTAAACACGGCTTCCAATCTGAATAACGTATTGGGGAAGACATTCTTTTATGTCCCAATTATAATTTTTGGGGGTTTTCCCTTTTTGACGCTCTTATTTCACGATTTTTTCTAATCCGAAGGATTGAAAGGCTTTTTTTTGTACAAAAAAAAGACTGCAATATCATTTCCAGGAGTCATTCGCAAGGAATTATTCAAAAATCTTCCCTATTCCAGATATAATTTGATCACCATCTTCTGGGTGTCAAGAAGAATTTTCGACGTAAGCTTAATTGTAAAAATTCAATTGACTTCATATAAAAAGCGGAGCCCATTAAATAAAAATGTCCGATAGCAGTAAGATTTTTTAAATTTTGAAAATTGCCATGGTTCTCTTATAAATATTAAAAATTTATAGTTGAAATTTTTTTCTTACAGCAATGAGGGCTTTCAAGTCTTTGCCATTTCACAATGGGTAAGCAAAAAAAAACAAAGATCTGAGAAAAATCTAATGATACACATTTAATAATTTTTTATTGTTGATCACAATTCATCCATGAAGAATTCAACGAGGGAAAAATAAGACGAACAACTTTTGAAGCAGTCTTCCTTTTGAAATGGGCAGCAAAATTTTTTTAATAAACGAAAATTTGATTTTTTTCCGCAAGAAATTTCTACCTTCAAATCATACCGTGGTTCGTGTAGTTCAGGAGTCGTCGAAAGTGGATTGTGTGAAAATTGTAACTCGGAATAATCTGGCTTAGAAAACTCAGTGAAAAAAAATAAATCTAATCTCACACCAGCAGGTTTCCCGATGTGAGCTTCACTTTCAGCAAGCATTTATTCCCAAGGAAAAGAAAATAACAACCGATAATTGCAATCGAAAGTCAGAAAATTACAGCTCGGGGAAAAAAACGCTGTTTCGTTCGTGGCTTCTTTATTTTTTCCAAGCGAGGGAAATTCAGCTGCTTTCAAGAAATTCTTTGTTTTTGAAAGTTTCTTGGGTGCAATTTTACCATTTATTCATTCCAGACAATTGAGTTGATGAGCGTGTCACCGTGTCAGGAGTGGAAAGCTGTACCAAACGCAGACCAGTGAGAAAATTGTGTCGCTCGCATTCCGTAGACAGCTTATGAAGTGTGTTGAAAGTAATATATGAATGAACAAAAAAAGAAATAAATAAAAGCAGTAACGAAGGTGCTTGAAGTTTCCTGACACGGCTTCATTATCGTGCGAAAAAATCTGGAATAGTGTTGCTTAAAGTTTTCGCGATTATTGTCCTGATAAAACGTCGTCAAGTTTCTCCCTGACTATTTCCACGATGAATTGACCCTCGCACTGCAAACGGTTTTTTTTGTTGGTATTTTTACCCGAATACAATTTTTGGTCGTTTTTAAAGCTATCCCAGAACTGAGAAATTTCCGACTTCAGGTTTCCCGAGGAATTTCTCAAGTGGGGTAATTTTTTTTTTTCGGACCAAGAACTTGTTTGCAATATTCCGGGGGCATCTGGAAATCTTCAAACCCTGCTTTTTAATGAGCTCGTCTCCGCATAATAAGTCGCTCTTCATCTTTTTGCCCTGCGTGAATT
>CAJPEX010000176.1:9721-150482 GCA_905338405.1 Notodromas monacha | reverse complement strand
GTCGTAGACGTAAACGTGGTTGGCTCCGCAAATTACCGAGATGTCTTCACGAATTGTAAGTTGAATAATCGCCGGATTTCTGTGGATTCATGCTCTGTATCACATTTCAACACTCGAAGAACATCCACATGTTAGATCTTGCTATATCATCTCTGGTAGAAGTTTCTCAACGCAGGGGAAAATGCCATTTGAAATTAAAAACTGCAGAAAACACGCCTAGGGGGTCGAAGGTTGCTCACGGCATCATGCAGAGAGTACAGTTTTGTTTTTCGAGCTCTGAGGTTCGAAGATAAATTCTGTCGCAAAAATTCTTATTTACATGAAATAACCGTAATCGTCAACAGAAAATGGAAATAAAATTATTCATTTTCATATTATAGCTGAAATTTACTTCCGGAATGTCAGGCAGATGTCGCCCACATCATCAATGCCAAGAGAAACACCGGAACAACATTACTGTAAAGTATTTGAATCATGGTATTACAGTATATCAAGACAAAAGTAATTCGACATAGGAGTAGGTACAGTTACTTGACCCAGCCTGATGGCATACAACAAAATGCATGCTGAACGTATACAATCACAAGGGAAAAAAATCTGAATAAAAAAAAAACTGCAAAATTTTTTTCTCTGCCCTGGCATTGACTTCAACACTAAGATCAGATTTTTTTTGAAGGACCAGTTTTGGGCTAACACAGTACTTATTAAAAAAAAAAAACTATCGGCTTAAAAAAAGGCGAATACTTCAACGAATCAGTTACCTCACCGGATAAGACATACACAAATAGAAGAGAAAACAGGTTGATCTCATAATACTGAATGCTTTTATGAATGTATATCTTACACGGGTGGGTGCAACGTGGCTTCTTCCAGCGAGTCGAATATGGATACAATCCAAAGACAATGTTCCTCGTCCGAACTTCCGAAGAAGGCACCCAGTCCACCAGAATCCGTCCCATGAATAAAATCTCGCGGCTTACATTTCCGGTAACACAATCCACCATTTCTAAGAGAGAAAATAATAACATTAACAATCGCATGAAAGTTTCACTCAACCACAATGCAACCGATAAAAAAAAAATGACGCGGTTTTTTGAATAAAGGAACCGCATACAAGGCCTTGAATCAAACCGTGAGATGTTAGATACAATTTAAGAGTTCGGTACATCAAGAAATCGATCGAAGAGCGGTAAATTACCTCGGATCCCCATAAAATCCTTCTTTACATCGATGGCAATCCCTGCCGGCGGTGTTATCTCGACAAAAACAGGTCCCTGAAACTGGGTCGCACACGCCTTTGTCCTCGTCACCGTGGCCGTTGCAGAAGCATCTTCGACACCCTTGTAGTGACGACGCATTTCCGAAACTGCCCGGAACGCATTCGTCACAGAATTCACCTAAAGAAACCGTTACGCGTCTTAAAATTTCAATTCATCAACATTTCAAAAATGTTTGATCAACACTTCGATCTAAAGACTGAGTTTCGAAAAACGGATGAACCGACTTTCAGATGAAGTTTCCCCGCCTTCTTCAATTTTTATAAAATTATGAACAATTGACGTTTTCAAAAACAACGGATTGCAGCGAAGGAACCAATGAAGACCCTCAACAATTGGATTTCGAACGTAGATTTTTTTTTTCGTGTCTTTTAAAAATTCGGAAAATCATTTGAACTAAATCGAAGTTAGCTGCCATTGCATCTCCCGTAACACAAGAAAAAAACCCAATCAGCAGATTGAAGTAATCCTATTACAATTGATTCAATACTTTTAGTGAAAATGAGAGAGCAGAATATTATTTTACAATGATGAATACATCAAGGAAAGAAGAAACAATAAAAACGGAATTTGATGTGTTTTGAAAGGATGTTATAGACTAAATTGGGCAGAATTTCTGCCTCTATGTTCAGCATCCTGTCAACGCATTTCAGAAGCAATTCAAGGCCCGAATACTACCGTTCACAATTTATTGCAATTCTTCGATGTTTCCCATAACAAAAATGCTTGGCTCCATAACTCAAAACCTCCTCATGTCGAATTTTTCGCTGGCCCCTTGAAATTCGACTCAGAGAGGTTCGACTGTAGTACAATACAAAAGAAAAGTAACATCGAAACTTCGAAGTTTTGAAACTAACGACTTCCTTCGTTACGAAACAACATTCCGTCCCCTCCTCACGTTTCAAAATATTCACAAACAAATAATTACGACCATTTGTTTAGAAAATTAAAAAACAACATATTGTATTTTACAGTACCTCTAGTTAAGAATTTGCATTCGTCGCATATTCCTATTCCAAGTTTGCAGGTCGAATGGCCACGACATTTGCAGTCTTGCGAGCAATCCGTTCCGGTCCATCCCAAAGGACACTGACACTTGAATTCAGGTGCCCCAGAACAATGCCCGTGCACACACTCGTCAAAGCAAGTTCTCTCGCACACACTGCGTCCATCGCCCGCAAATCCTCGCTTACAAGCGCATCTAACGAGCAGATTGAAAGTCAATATTGCATTCGTAAAAAGCCTACACAAAAACGACCAAGCACGTCAATTAAAACCTGAATAATAAATTAATAATACTGTAGCTGATACCACTGTCAAAATCTGTACAGTACTTTACTTCAGTTTCGTAAGTACTAGCGCGTCCACAGATCAAAAATTTCAATTCCAACGGGAATATTTTCAAAACACTTCGTTTCGTTAGAATGTCAACATTTTTACATAATTTTGAAATAAGAACGGGAACGAAATATACTGTACTTAGAAACCAAAGCATAGTTCATCATTTTTCAACAACAAAAGCTGAGGATACGACGTAAGTTTGAAAAACTGGAAAAAAGGTATCACACGCCAGTCCTTCTCACTATGTTTCTACAGTATCACTGATTATATCCTGTACCTGAAATGCCCACGCGTATTCAAACATTCGGCATCCGGGTGGCAGTCATGCAAACCCAATCGACACTCGTCCACGTCTGAACACACATCATAAGCCCAACCAGTAGAAAGTGTGACGTTCAAATCTTCTTTTGCCGATTTCGCTTCAATCGCAATTAATGCCATGGCACTTGGCTGATCACCGCGACTGGAGGGAGCTAACTCCATCGTAGAATTTCGTCTTGCTTGTCGTATGGAATCTTCGCATGTCCCTGCAAACAAATTTCGGTCATAATTATAGATTACATCATAACAAAGCAAAAAGAAAAGGCGACAGCAAAAAATTTGAAGAAAAAAAAGTGTGACATTGAAAGCTGAAGGAACATTTTAAAATTTTCAACACGAATGATTACGAAAGAGCCCTCTGGGTGTACTTTATACCGCCAAAAGAAACTTAAAATGCTGACACACAAAAATATAATAAAATACGGCTTCAAATTAATTTCAAAAATTCGATGTGAAGTTTTTCATATATAAATGAGAAAAAATGCTCCTTTGCGGGTGCCAGGCGTTTTAATAAAACCGAGCGGGCCATGTTTTTGACTTACAGCCCTTCCTACTTCCGTTCGTTTTCTTCGCAAGATGGCAGAAACCTAACCAAATAATAGAAAAAATTACCTTGCCGTGGGCCAGTAAAATCGCCCCCCACGCATACCCCGATCGTCGGGTTGTCCTGATTGTAGCACCAACCACAACCAAGTCGTTTCAAACACGTCGAACAATTCCACGCCGTCTCGCACCTCCGGCACTTGCTATCCTCCGACTCGGACCGAGTCCCTCCAAACATAGGTCCACCAACAGCGTCCTCATGCGGCTGAAGCGCAGCATCTTCATCAGTCCAGTCTCTGCATTGCGCATACTGAAACCGGGACGTGAAGACGGAAAACACAAAGCATTCTTTCCGCGCCGCACACCACGAGCATTTGCCGGGCAAGTCCAGACAATCCGTGCACGTGAGGCGCGCGTGACACGGCACCGGACACTCGGTGGAATCCCGGGCAACAGCGAGGGCGAGGTTGCCCGAGGCGATCAAGGATTCCGGGGTCTTCCCGCGACGAACGCACGTGGCTTCTTCCACCAGCCACTCGCACCAAGGACGACCCGTGATGGCGCCGGCGGACACGCAAGCGAAACAGGATATGTGGTCCGAGCACAAAGGACATAGAGACGGATCTAGACGCAGGAATTCGCCGAGATGCAGCGGCGTTTCTCCACATTGCGCAGTGCCGGCATCGTTGCGACGGAGGCAAGTGGCCGTGGCGTCGCACCAGGCGCATTCCGCGTCCGACAGACAAGCCAAGCAATTTCGAAAACTCTTGCAGCTTCCATTGGAGTAGGGCTCCAAAAACTCGTAGGTTATCTCCTGCATAAACAGCATATAAAAACACTTCAAATATAAGCCTTCAAAAAATTACCCGTAATTACTCGTATACTACGCGCATGCTTACAACCAAAATTCTGGTTGATAAATCATGTTCCCCGCAATTCATCAATAAAGGAGTTAAACCTCTCCAAGTCAAATTTCAAGGTACCAGCAACGAAAAATCGACTTCGGCAGCTTTGAGTGATCGAGGTTCAAATGTACAGTGAAGTATACAAACGTTTATACCAGCTTGATTTACGAAGAGAGGTTGCAAAAGATGTGCCCCGGGTGAGGATCGAACTCACGACCTTAAGATTATGAGACTTACGCGCTGCCTACTGCGCTACCGAGGCTGCGATATTCCGATGTGAAAATCCCTGCTACATGTCATATTTATGAACCCTTCTGCACGGATGCTGTTCGTTCACCTTCGGAACTTGGAATTCGGGCGTTACGAGAATATAGAGCTGTTTTAACATCATTGAAAACACTTTCAACATGGATTTATTCGAAGGAAATTTAAAACGCACTTCCTCCAAAAATGTTCAAAATAATTCATTCTTCGGGCACTTAAAAAAAAAGAACAGAATCGTTTCGATCAATTTTTAAAACAACACTAATATAGGCCACACCCAAATTAATGCATAAGGAACCATCTAACGATTCTAACCTCTTCCACACTTCATATGCGTTTCTTCCACGGAATTTCGGATCTTATCGCCACACTTTCACTACGGTTCACATTCCTTGATCAAAATGTTTCTAACCCCAAAATGCATCTGAATGAAACTGAGATGCCATAACAATGAACTAACCTTATTGAACCGCGGGATGCCGAAACCGGAACCAGATATCTGGTTCCAATCCAATCTCATTTTGAAAGTTGAGGATCCTGACGGTTTTTGCATAACTTCGAAGTCCAACAGATACCGGCTTCCACGTGAGGAGTTGGAAAACATAGGTCCTCCGCCGGGACGCCGAGCAGTCACTCTATGAACAACTTCTCTCGTTGGACCGGTTGTTTGATTGCCGACCACCTCCTAAATAATATAGTGCTGAAATTCGACTAATTTTTCCAAGAAAATAGATGCATCTCGGAAATATGCATCAAGAAATCTTCAGGGGCTTCGAGAATCTTACATCTATTTAAAAAAAAAATTTAAGAGAAGAAACTTCGTCTGCTTTTGAAAAGCCAAAATTTATAATTCTCTCTCGACGTCATCGTGAATGATATTCTTTCACTCTACCTTAAACAAGAAACTTATTTTAAATTCAATTCCGGAATGCCTGATGTCATGCCATTGATAATACTGTATACTTCGCACATTTTCACAACAGTATTTTGAACAAACATTGCCGAATTGTGAAAGTGGTACAGTAAACGTGATTCATTTGATAATGAGGTTTGAATAGCGATATACAGACCGGGAAAGTGTTAAAACAAAGATTACTTCAACTCGACTTCATACAATAATAGATTTCGAACTCACCAAGGAAGCATTCGAATCGTTGGATCCTATTTTCAATACCCCAACGGCATTCGCGACGCTCATGGAAACCTGCAAATCCGGCTCCCCGCTACTCGGTTTATTTCCCAAGGGATGCAAATAGCCAAACATCCTCGCCGTCGGAGGCCCGGTTTCTCGCAAATACGACTGCGGGGTGAACGTCTCCATTGTAGAATTGATAATGGAAACTTCATCCGGATGATCCAGGTCTTTTGGATGCTTGTACACTAACAACGTTAAACCCGGTCGTCGATCTTTACGGACACATTCTTCCACGCTCGAAACTTCGTCGCCCTTTGGACCCCACCAACCAGTGGTGCCGGAAACCGTCTCGTCTTCTGTTCCGCACAAGGATCCGACATCTGGAATAAAAGATCCACGCATAATTCAATTAGAGGTAGATGAGAATTTTCGCATCTGTCCCATTTTGATTTTGCATTTTAAATCACAGAATCCGATACAGCATTAGAATAGGTCACAAGAATTACTGCGGACGAGAATATAGTGAAATAAAGACATTTCGAAGAACAGAAACATAATAAAATAGTACTTTAGCAACATAATTGTCATTAAATATCACGCTCTCACGAATTTAAATACAAAAAAGCCAGATTTTCCGAAAATAAAAAGAAATTGATGAAAGAATAGCTCATTTAAAGGTAAAACAATAAAAACTCATTTCACGCAACAAAATAAAGCCTTACCATGCCTGGCGTGACAATAGGCGTTCTGGACGCACCAATGACACTGCAGCAGTTTTTTCTTGCCGGCCACCGAGTGATCATCAAATGTGTCTCGTCGATGAATCATGCATGAGACGCAATCTGTGATCGATGGGCATATTCCTAATACAGAAAAAAACGTTCACGTTTGAAAAAAAATTCACGAGACTCAGTATTCGAAGGTGTTACTCACCAGGACAATGGCTACTTTGCAAATTTCCGGTACAATTAGCGCCAGCAGTTCTGTCTAAACAAACCATCTCTGGTTCGCACCAGCCGCACTCGGGATTGGATGAACAAACTGCACGATCTTTGTACCTAAGATGAAAAAAAAATCAAATTTTGAATATTTTTAGAAATTCCTCAATCGTTAAAACTTACATAGAGCATTTGGCGATTGATTTCGATCCGTTGCTCACGAATGACGTTGGGAATATCAAAGCAATAAAATTTCCGTCAACATTCCCGTGAAAGCCACCAGCTATAAGCAAGGTGTGGTTGAGACGAACGGCAGAAGCATGGGAATATCTGCCCACAGGAACCCAACTCGGTAACACGCCTGAAAATATAAAAGAAATACACTTTTAGCTTTTCATACCAACCTTCGATTGAAAAGATAAATTCGATTAGAAAGCATTTGCTCCTACAGTATCTTTCTTCCGCCACCATAATTTATCTACCGGCTTCGGCACGGTCACAACGAAAACTCACCAGGAGCTAAGGAATCTTGCGAAGTTTTCAACACAGAGGGGCTGATCCATGTATGACAGCCGAGATGGTACAAGTAGAGTCGATCATCATAGCATTTCTCTTCTTGATTGTGATGATGCGAGTATCCACCAAAAATAACCATGAAGTTTCCGATTATTTGAGCGGAATGGAAAGCACGTTTCATTGGAACAAAGTGATCATAATGGTCACCCCTCGGATAGGACAGTTCACTCCAGAAACTCGTTTCAACGTCGAACACAAACATTTTATCACTCAATACCGAAAATTTGGCCAGATTTACAGCAATACCGCCGTAAACAATCAACGAATTACTAGCAGCGTAATACACTGCCGTATGACCGACAAGACGCAACTCTTCTGCTTTCCCTCCACGGAACCGAACACGTTCCCACTTCAACGGATTCCATGACATGTTGAGTCGGTACATGTCAGACGAAAACTCTCCATACGATTTGCTACCTCCGAAAAGGTAAAGAGTGTTGTCACCGACAATCGTCAGGGTGTGTTTGGAAAGTGGAGGTGGTTTGACTCCCGTAGTGTTCACTAGTATCCAAATATTCGATGTAACGTTGTACGTCCATAATTCATCAGAATGAGATCCGTCACTGAATTCTCCCCCGTACAACACAACGAGATCCGGCTCTAAATAAGCCATTGCATGACCGAAGCGTCCACGAGGAAAGTACCGCTTGTACTCCCGCACTTGCCGCGTATCGCGTAATCTAACACTGACGGTGTTATTGTCCACACTAAACTTTATTAAATCATTGTATTTCCTGCGCGAAGGCAACGCACTACTGGGTTCCGCAGGAATGATCTCCACCCATAAACCGAAGGAGAAATCGTACGCGAATAGTTGATCGTTCACACTGTTGAGATCGTACCCCCCGAAGACGTAAAAGGTGTCTCGAAGTGTGGAATAAACTCCCGACATTGCAGTCGATGGCATGAAAGCGTCCGACCCTTGATACCCTCTTGCAAGCATGATCCACCGGGCGTTGTCGTCATTGATCGCGGGCAGGTCGCAGGCCGTCCCAGCAAAGTGTACAGAACATCTGCACTTCTTTTTGTCGAGATCACATACACCACGTCCTAATGCTTCACCGCAGTCGTCCGGACATAGTGGATTTTCACACGCGTCACCAGAGTACAGCTCATCACAAACGCATTCATGGTCAGCACACAATCCATGGCCGCTACAATTGAACATGCAATCTGAGACGGAGTACTCAGCATTGAATCCCTCCAAGAAATAGTTCGTGTCACTGAACAATAGCACCAGCATCTAGAGGAAAATTGAGATTTTATTCCAAATTCGTGACATGCAGCAGTAGAAATTCATTCACCTTTCCCGACGAGGCAACAATCGGCTGACGCGGGACGGTATCACCACTCAACCCAGCCAATAACGGTGAATCCACAGAATCCCCATCATGCACAAATACATGATCGTATGAACATTCGGTCTTCAGTTCTCGGAAACTCAGATGGATAAACCGTGAACTGGAATTGGCTAAAAATGGACTTATATTAGAAGAGGCCGTCAAAAAACGAACACTTAAAATACTCACCAATAATGAGCCATTGACAATAGGTATTCGGGCGATATTTGCCTGGGCCATCTCCGAAGACTCCCCAAGGTTGCTTTAAAATTACCCGGGATCGATCACAGCTCTCTAAGGAATTTGCTTCTTCCGAAATAGATGATGCCGAAATGACGGCATCGTTCAGAAGAAGCCACCAAGTTGGAAGCAAAGTCAGGCAGCAGGTGATAGACCCTGCACCTCCGCATTTCATGATTCTTCACTAACCCCTAACGCGGCATCGCGCAAGCGGAAAATTGCCGCAAGCCACAAACCAAGTGTGTTGATGATGATTCGTCATCCTGCGTCACTGGTAAAGATTTTTCCTCGTAAGCTTCATCGCACACATTTCAGATGGAGTGGGCGATCGAATTCTCACTTCAGATCATTCAATACCCTCACACCGCCGAACTTCTCAACCTCTGTAGGCGTTTCTTCACAATACTCATTCGCGACCTTCGTCTGGGGACCGCGGAACCAAGCACGTGTTTGTCATGGAGGCAGTGTTACCGAACTCCGTTCTGTAAAATAGGAAACACAGAATCCTATTTTTGCTTGAAAGAACACTACGGTGTTTTTATTCTTAAAATTATTAAAATGGGAAATATTCTGAATTTTTCTATTCCTCAATTCCGTTTTGTTTTTTTGGGGTTGAGATTTTCTTCAATTCTGGGAAAAAATTGGTAACCTTGCCGGTGGATTTGATGCAGCTGATCGGTTGCGCGGCGTCATTTGTGGCTTCAAGAACAGGGCTGCTCTGTCACTCGAATCAAAAAAATTGTTTTCTGACATCACTGATCGCATGGCAGCCTACCCAATCAGCGCCCGTTTCCCTATTCCGAGCGCGTTAACGGAAGCGCGGACGTTCAAATTCGAGGAAGGTTTTGTGAGCGGAGCAGGGTGGCCGTGTTTTGTGATGCAGGAAGGTTTTATGTGAATTGAGTTCATTCAAATGCGGAAGGGCTGTGTATTTTACTAGATGCGTGAAGATGATGATTACGTTTCCGTAAAGTGTTTTCTTTTACGGCTTGATTGATGTGTGAGAGGAGGAAGATCGGCTCGACTTAGTTCAGTGCGCTTTAAATTTGATGATTTTAGCGTGCCTTTATTTTTCGGCAGATTTCAATTCACTCGTGTTTCGCGGATTTTGTTGTGTCTTGATAACTTCGTGATAATGTCGAGCAAAGCCAAGGATGAACCCAAACTGCCTGCAGATGGTATTATCCGAGACGTTGCAACCGGCAAGAGCTATCGCAGAGGAAAATTTCTTGGCAAGGTACGTACATGTTCTATCCATATGCGTGCAAACATATAGACGATTCTTCACAGGGTGGTTTCGCCCGTGTGTATGAGCTGACTTGCGTGGCATCCAACCAAACGTTTGCTGGTAAGATAGTGCCGAAAACTTTACTTCAAAAGCTACACCAGAGGGAGAAGATGAAGCAGGAAATAGCTATTCATAAATCGCTGAATCACAAACACGTTCTGAAGTTTCACTGCAATTTCGAAGACGCGGAAAATGTGTACATTGTATTGGAGGTTTGCCGGAAGCGGGTGAGTGATGATTGAATTGTATAATGCTGTTGCCCGGAAATAATTTTTACGTATCCTCAGACCTTGATGGAGTTGCACCGCCGGCGGAAAACTGTCACTGAGCCTGAAGCGAGGTACTTCATGCATCAAATGTGCGATGCATTGAAGTACCTTCATGAAAGCCGTGTTGTTCATCGGGATTTAAAGCTTGGAAATCTTCTTCTGAATGATGATCTTGAGTTGAAAATCGCTGATTTCGGTCTCGCCACACTAATTGAAAAGAACGGAGACAGGAAAATGCAAGTTGATTATTTTGGATTGAACACTTCAACGATATTATAAAGTTTATATTTATGGTTCAGGACGATGTGTGGTACACCAAATTACATTGCTCCTGAAGTTTTGACGAAAGTTGGACACGGCTTCGAAGTCGACATCTGGGCTTTGGGTTGCATCTTGTACACTCTATTGGTGGGGAAACCACCTTTTGAGACGGAATCGTTGAACGAGACGTACGCGAGAATAAAAAAGAATAGATATAGCATCCCTGAAACTTTGGAGAAAGGCTGCCCGTCCGCAGTGGACCTGATTAAACGCATGCTGAAGGATAATCCTTTCGAACGACCTACCATTGCCCAGATCCTTGCTTCAAATTTTCTCAACGGTAAGTGTTGACTTCAATAATGTTCATAAATTTACAAAATGAAATATCTGCCGTCATTCCGGGCCCATTCGATGCACCGATGGCTATCTTTTGAATTTTCACACGGTCTACGTGTACTTCTCGGATGCTATTCCAGCTGTTTCTGTATGTTTGATTGTACAAGAAGCCTTAGCTTGGCTATTTATTCTATTTTATGAACCTTAGTGTATCGTTTTAAACTTTTGAAAACTGTTTCTTTTTCCGCAGAGTATTTCCCGAAGAGTTTGCCAACGTCGTGTTTGACAATGGCTCCTCGTTGCGATACGGTCAGTTTGATGAACCAAACAGCTTTGATGCAGCAGAACAAGCTGCCTGCCCCGAAGGCTCCAACTGCTATTCCGCAAAAGGGATTCATGAAGCCTATTGCTCCTTCAATTCCCGAACGCGTTGCAATTGATGCCAAGGAGAATGACGTTCAGCAAGCTGGGCCCATTGGGAAGGAGATTGCTGGTCCCGCTCTGAAAGGTTCGTCTCAAGCTTCAAATAACTTTTCATATCCTGTTATCGTGTAAAGATGAATGCGTGGAGTAATCCCTGTGGTGCGATATTTTTCTTATCGAAGTTCTGATCGTTGAATTGTTTTACCTTCACCCGGGTGGGCGATCGAGAACTGTACGTAAACTCATTGTCCGTCGCACCTGGAGAAAACTGCTGCGTAGTCTTGATTTGACTTTAGTGAATTCTGCGTGGAGAGCGTGAATCGTACTACTGTTCTCGTTTTATCTAACTGGGAAAATAAATTAATTTATTTATTTACTCATGTGTAATACAGTATTTTACTGTACTTGTTTCCAGATACGGAAGTTCCGAAAATGTTCTACCGCGCTATGCTGTTGCAACTACAGGGACAATTGCAGAATGTTTTCAGCTCGAGGCCGAAAGTTCCTCTTGGTCAAGACTCTCCCTACTTGGGTAAGTTAATGTCTCTGCCCGGAATTCTCTGATCTTTTGAGACAGAGGATGGAATGCTTTGTAGATGACGCTGAGGACCCTGCTCTCGCTCCCATGGTATGGGTCAGCAAATGGGTCGACTATTCCGACAAGTACGGCTTGGGTTACCAGCTGTCGGATGATTCCTATGGTGTGCTCTTCAACGATCGCACCAGATTGATCCTCCTCCCGAATGGATCGTAAGTTCCATTTTTTTGTAAATACAGTTGAACCTCTCTAAGTCGAATTTCTAGGGACCAGATAAAAATTCGACTCAGGGAGGTTTAGATTTTTTGAGATTTGGGGTAAAGGAAACAAATATTTTTGCTCCAAGGAAAATGGGAAAGTGTAGATAAGGATATTCTGTGCTTAATCTTGCTTCTTAATGAGTTTAAAGCTTGCTGAACTTTTAGACATGGGTTCATTTGTTCAATTCGTCCTTCACTTTATTTCAAAACGCGTAAACTAATGTATTTTGTTGATTTTATCTTCACTATTTCAAGGAAATGATAACAAAAAGGCATTAGAAAATTCGACTTACAGAGGCTTGAGAGAAAAATATTTCGAGTTACGGAGGTTTTTAATACATTGTTTCTACGGGAATCCAGACAGGGACTTGAAAAAAATTTGACTTAGCAAGGTTCACCTGTACTTGGAATGATTTCTCTTTGCCACTTTAATTTGTCATCTATTGGTTTGAACTTGCGCGCATGCAGAATTTTTGCTGCTCAATTCTGACAACAGCATTGCAGTATACAGTATTGTAGTATTCGGAATTGGTCCGTCACCAGAGGGTTCTTCGTATTTTATTTCATTGTGTATATCCATTATTTTTGTAATAATCCTGAAATTGTTGATCCTATCAGGCTGCGCGAACAAATATCGAATGAATTGAAGTTTCGAGCAGTGCACTCTTTTTGGACCGTATTTCTCCTCTCACAGTACTGTATTCATTAAGACTGTTGTTAGTGTATGATGTACATTTTTTGTTCTCCACCCTCTTGAATCGACTTCAAGAATTATTCGATGTCGTTTTATCATCGAAACAGGAGTCTTTCCTGTCCTCTTGATACCCCATAGGAATTAAGTCAGTCCTGATCATGTAGTCGTCGCGATGAATAAGTGAAATTCGTTGTCAATTAGAAGTAGTATCATTCATAAGGACTTCTCCGCAATGCCTTTAGAAAGTCGATCTTTACTTGGTCCTCATTCAAATGTGGACTGTAAGATAAGCCTGAGTCTTCTTTAGATGATCCACTGATTTTTATTTTTTCAAGGGGAAAACCCCTGCAGCATTTAGATTTTTTCTGTGAAATTCATTTTCATTGAACTTATGATTTCCCACAGTGATTTGCATTATGTTGGACGCGATTGGGCGGAACAGTATCATACCGTTGAGAATTACCCGCAGCCTTTGGCCAAGAAGGTGAAGTTGATCAATTATTTCAAGGACTACATGAACGAGCGGCTCGTCAAAGCTGGTGCGAAGCACGTTAAAAGTGACGGCGATGCTCTGGCCAGATACCCAGTCATGCAGCAGTGGTATCGATCGAACCGCTGCATTTTGATGATGCTTAGTAACGGGACAATCCAGGTAATGCAAGATTTTTTTTTGCAAAGACATTCGTATTCTCTCAAATGTGCACAGTAGAATCTCGGTTCAATGAATTATTGCTTACAGCTTATTTCTCTTTTAGGCCCCTTTCCAACAGCCACACTGTTGATTGATATTATTCATGAAGAATTATTTACTGGAGCAAAGCCACTTCTGGGTCTGAACTACTTCGTTGGAGCGAGATTTTACTGTATATTACTATTTCAGATTTGGCTTTAAGATAAATTAGAAATACGGCACATTAAAATATCGTTGAAATGAGGCCATCGGGACCAGTAAGATAGCTTCCTTACAATTGAACATTTGTCATACGGAAACTCGAATAGCATTGATTCTATTTTTCTGTTTTCCTAAAAAACGAATTCGTTCTAATGAGATGCTGAAGTATACGGTAGTCAATTCCTATACTGTACAAGGTTAGGGGGTCCAAATGTGATCTCATTTGAGTTGTAATTGATGGACTTCATTGAATCCTGTGAAGAGAAGTCCAGGGTGCGGAAAGGCTGCCAATCTAGTAATGTTTATCTATGGTTTCATAAGAGCTGAGTGGCTCTAGATGTCAGTAATTTACTCATCTGATGTTTTCAGGAATGACTGATCCATTCTAGGTCAATTTTACGTGTTCCTGGTGTATTCTTAAATCAATTAGCTACGTGATAAATAATTAACGCTGAATAGCTGCAGAAACGCGCTGAAATGATGAGTACGGTCCTTGGCACAATCCAGAACATACATTTTTTCCCGGTTCGAAATGTTCCTGTCTGCCGCACTTTCAATACTGTATCAACGAATCTTCTAGAACGATTGTCACAGATTGTTGCGTTATCGTTGGAAGCTAACTGTTCAATGTTTACTCATTTATGTTCGGAATATTTTTTAGATGAACTACTTCGATGACCATGTGAAGATCATCTTGTGCCCGGTGATGCAAGCTGTGACGTATCTGCCTTCTGGCGATAACTTCAGAACCTTTTCGTTTTCTGGAATCACTCAGAACGGTTGTACCATTGACATGTACAAGCGGCTGAAGGACGCTTTCCATCTCATCCAAAAATTGATGACTATGCCGGAAACCGAAGTCAATGCATGCAATTCTGTTGCGAAGCCATCCGCTGTCAAGTGCTGACCGATTATGTACTCGTGAACTCATGATGTTGGAATCAGTTTGTCGTGGGATTTTGTAATTTTTGTGTGCATTTGCTTTTCGCATTGTTATATGCTGAGATCGTTACGCGAATTATTCCATGTACATCTGGCGAGGAGTGAGGAATCCGGGTGTTGGGAATGGGGCAATTGAAGAACTGAGGCAAGAGTTCGCCCGTGAAAATAGGAAGATTGGAAATTCAAGAGACCAAATGAGGAATGAGCGCGAATTTCGCTTCCTTTTTTTTCTTTGCGCAGTCCTGTTGAATGGCTTGACAGAAAAATACTTATCAAATTTTCCAGGTTAGTTTTTCATTCATTTTTTTCCATTAGCATGATGTGCTCCCTTTAGAATGCCAATCGAACCCTCAAAGTCAGCGTTCCACTGATGGCCACTAAATGCAAGCAATATTGGAGTTGCGTTATTATAGATTCGCTGGATTTCCTTCAATCGCATTGGGAAACGCGATGCTAATCCTTTAAGAATGGAGCAGCGAACAGTTCTGCCCTCACTTGTGCATGAAATTCAAAACATTGCTAGAAAATTAAATATCCTACCGTGAATTTATCTTTTTCAATTTATTCATGGGAGGTTATTCAATTTTCATGTAAAATTTATGCGTTCAGAAAAAATTACGTTCTTACTAAATCAGCCGAAGTCCAACTCCGTTAATCCTCAGTTTGAATTCATTCAAGAACAGTGCTAATTAACTTCCCCACCATCTTCCACGACTCCTATATTTGGGACCTGTGCGCTATTAGGTATTCTGGGAAATAATTGAATGGAAGAGCAAAAAAGTTATTTGATGCTTTTGAAAAGGAAGTTATAGACGAATTGCTTCTGTAAAAGATGCCCACAATTTTGCTCAAATTATCTTCATTACAGGTCCAACGTGAACACTTTCAAAAAATCACTAAACATTTGAAGACTTTACTCCGGGCAGTAATCCTTCGGCAGATCAAAAAGCTTGGGAAATTCGTCCAGCTCTTCCTCATTGTATTCCCCAATCTTTTTCGGCACTTTCCTCAACTGCCGAATTTGGTTCGATACATTTTGCATAACGTCAGCTGGTACTTCGTCGTCGCTGAACAGGTGCAAGCGTTCCATTTTCGTTCTGCGCCACAGATTGTTGCCCAGTGAACGGTACACCGCTTTATGCAACACCTGCACCATAAATTAACGCGCCATCAACACTGGAGTTATTGATCAAACCACAGCAGTTTTCATAAGGGAAATGGGGGGCGGGGGAGGATTAGCAGCACAAGAAAAATTAAACCTTCGAAAAATTATGCGAGAAGAAATGTGTTGTTGAAGTTACAGTCCAACCTTTTCCAGACAAACCTCCTTAACTTAAATTCTCTAAGAGAAATGCATTTTAAATTGCCTCGACTAAAACTTGGCTTTACTTCGTGCTATTAAACTGGGAAAATTTTAGATAAAGAACAAATGCAGCTTTGCATTACAATGGTTCCTTCTACATGGGATTTAAGGAATTGTTCCAGCAGGTAAGGCACCTACGAATTATAAACTCTTGGCGCCATCAGGAAATAAATTTCTTTTAATTTGATTAGCCCACACAAATCAGGCCGTATTCCTCCAACTCAAAAACTGTCATCTACAGTTTTTTTTTTGTAGGTCCTTCAAATTAAACTTTAAAATTTTTCAACTATACCATGGTGGGGTCCTTTTTATGGAGATCATAGGCAGGCGTCCAAGTTGCACCACCAGGATAACCAGTATGGTGAAAATACACTCTGAATCGCCAGTCCTCTGCAGGCATGGCAATGTCTTTCGTGTTTATGACAACGACATGGTCACCACAATCCGCTGAAACCGGAAAATAATTACTTGAAAACCAAAGAAGAAATAAACACCATTTCGTCATAATAAAATGTGATGAACTTCAAATAAAATGGATACAACGTATTTTTATAGTTTAAATTTTCCCTGTAACCGGAGTGACACTGAAGATCACTTTTATATTTTTTGCGCATTATTTGAAAAGGGTAGACAAATTATTTGCATCATTCTTGCCCTGTAATCAAACCCTGAATCAGATACTGTATAAGCATTTTGTTGTTTACCCGAATTCCAGAGAAAATCGAAGTAACTGTTAGAGATTTAAAACTGAAGAAATACAGTAATGCTTGAAATAAAACGCACCTCTTCCTCTAGTCGTCTAGTCTACGTGAATTTCACGTAACTCATAAATTAAAAGTAACCCAGGAAAAAAGTGAGCTTCATGCGCTACATAGCCGAAAACACTGGGAGAATGCAATCGAAAATGTTGTTCCGACTTGGAAGAATAAGAAACATAAAATATTGCAAACGTTCCAAAACTCACACACGGGAGAAAATATGGGTTTGTGTCTTCCAGCCAAATATTTTGCAATAGTGAGAGCGGAGTAGAAAGGATCTTGCCACTTGGCATCATAAAGCCACCATTGCCTGGCAAAAGTGTTCCATTGCTGAAAAAGAAAGAAAAATTTAAGCATCTTCAACATCCGGGTTTCAAAGCGTTGTCAAATGTTTCCACATAAATTTTTCGTAACGCTTCCTCACTTTCACTCGTTCTGCCGGCGACTTTACCAACACCGCTGCTGGCTTCTTCCACAATGACATCACCAACAAAAAAGGGATCTGAAATTATTTGCACAGCCATTATCATACGCATCCCAAACGAAACTATATTTCTCATGATAAAATTTCGCCAGTTTTGAGCCCACATTAGAACATCTTCCAATCAGGCTTCAACAAATCATAATAACCATTCAACATGGTTATAAAATGGAAAAATTAACTTAGAATGATGTCAGATTACAACTTGTAACGTTTAATTACTGAATAATTTTTAAAATTTATGCAACTCAGACGAAACGTGCAAAACGTAATGCATCAGTTTTACTCATGTACTACGTGCACTTGAATGAGATTAGCACCATTTTATTTTTTAAACCAAAAATGCTTATCTTTTTGAGGTCAATTATCATTCGGATTCACGCTCGGTTTTAACGCATTTTTTCGGCAAATTTAGAGAAATATATGAGCGTGGCACATTTATCTAAGATCAATTTTTCTTTTCAAGTCAGGAAAAGATATCATCTTTCGCCTTAATATCGGAGGTTCCACAGTGGTCTGAATTGTAAGGAGTACAAGAAATTAACAATCCACGGCGGGTTTATTAGACACAATTACACGAGACATAAGCAGCTTCTGAACGCTCGTCGAAAACAAATTACTGCTGAAACAATAAAATCCCCCAAATCAACAACGGAAACAAAACAAATACCGACGCAAGAAAGGGATCATATCTTTGCGAATGCCGCTCATCAAACCACTTCGTCCCTTTCTTCTGAATCCTCAAAATACTGAACAAAAACCACAGCGGAAACCAGGATTCAATTCTTCATCACGTAAAATCTACCTGGACAGTCCGGCAGTATCAAACTCTTTGGTTTCGCATAGCAACACAGGTTTTCAACAGTTCTCGTTTTCGTATAACACAACAAAAAGCGAAATGCGAATTAAAATCAACGGAGATCAGGAATTTCATTGATGTGCTCGAGAGTTTCCAGCTGCCGGATCAACGAAAAGAAAAAAAAATCAGAGACTTCCGACTTTCCTGCATTCATTTTTAAATGAACATCGCAAAATTAAAACCCATCGACGTACTTCGGTGAGACGATTCACTTTTTTCAAGTACCGTATTCAGGCGAAATCAAGACACCATCAGTTTCAAGATATAAACTGATATTCTAGTACCTCGACCTGGAAAATCTGCAAGTGAATGAAGCTTTCAAGATAACTTTCACGCACAAAAAAAAATCTGATTAAGAAGTCACCAGACGCTTTTTCACGTGTGCACTTCGAATCGTAATTTTCCTACGTACCTTGGATAATGAATGGCTTCGAATGATGCATTTCACTCACTATTGAAGTGAACTGCCACTGATTTTGGCCCCAGATAATGGACCCTCCTTCGGACAGTATGGACTGTTCGAAAATGAATTTTCTTGAAAAATGGAAGTTGCCAAGTTGGCTGCCAGCATGATGTTTTTCATTTTTGATAAACACTTCTAGACAAAGCTCGATTGAATTGAACATATGCTTTCATTCGTTTTTCGCGTTTTCGTTGCACGTTTCCGTGAGCAGCTACAATATTTATTCACTAATTCATGTTGAAAATGAAGGAATACACTTTAAAGGGATCTGGAATGGATTTTCCAGGACAGTACTCAGTTAAGGGACTTTTTTTGGGCCTGGAATCAATTCACCTTTCTACGAAGATAAATGCAGTAATGCACCAACATTACTCAATGAAAATTCTTATCGATTATGTACGGTACTTCACAATGGAATAGATTACGTTTGTTAGTTTGTTAACCGAAAAACCATAGCATTCAACCCTGATTATGCTTTGAAATCATACTCAGACGTAAAAAAAAAAAAAATGGGCTATTAAATTATCGTTCGATATCAATAATTTCAAAACGTGCGACTTTTTGAACCATCGCCAGAATAAGCATTCGAAATCCAACTTCTAGACACACTCTTATTTACTTAGAGTCAGAATGGCTCTCAAATTCGCCTAAATACGGTAACCGCACATAAAACCTCGTTTTCAGCAATAAACTGACACTCTCACATCAGGGCCTGAAATCCACACACGATCTACTCGCAGAAAACGCAGTACCCCAGAGAATTGGCATCTATAAAGTCGCGCGGGTTTCAAAAAAATTAATCCGCAATTCAACATTCACCACACGCGTTAGCGCATGAATACGCACTCCCTCGGGATTAAAACCTCCAGACCGTGACAAAAAGCCATAAATAAATGTCAGATTCCCTTGGACCTCAGTGAGAGGACAAGAAAGAAGAAAAAAAGATGAAGACTAACCTCGTGAAGTCTAACGAAGCGAAACATGGGATGAAGGATAATTCAATCGCACGCATGCCCCCCATTCAAAAAAGAAAAGCCCAGCCGAGAGTCTCGTGGTCAAGCATTTGCGCGCAAGCACCCACTTGAACCGAAACAAAAACAGTTCAAGTCGGGAAACTCACACGACCGAAGTGCAACACGAGACAGCAAACTTCGGAACGATGTGCTTGAAAGGAGAGAAACATGATGATGCCAAGCTGATATTGTCTCTACAGCTGAAGGAAGATATTCCTGAACGTGTACCGGATCTTTTCCAGGGCAACCAGAAAATAGAATACCGAATTCTTTCGGCATAGCTCAGGGGCACAGAACTGGAAATTGAATTTTTCTGTCAGTTGATCAGAAAAAAATGTTGCGTCGCCATGATGGCATTTACTGACCTTTCAAAATGTAGTCGGTCAACAGAGCGGGAACTGCAGGGCTGTCTTCGTCGATTGCCCGCAGTACTGCAAACCAAGGAAGAATATGACATCATTTAGAAGTTCTTACTCAAGACACGACTAAGGTTCGGAGATGAAAGTTTACACACAGCACTCCGCATTTAGGCAGCAACTTCAAGAAAAAAATGCACATAAAAAATCTGACAAAGAGCGCCGTTCATCTTTCCTTATGTTTAGCAAAATAACCGAAATAATTTTCTTGAATAATCTCACGGCGCTCCATCTGATCCTTTCACATTAATCGAATCAAAAGAACGAAAGGCTACCAAACGCTGCCAAGAAAAAACTCACTTTTAATCAATATCTGCAAAGAATTCGAATCCGGTGGTCCCGATCCAGTGTGATAAGGTATGATAGTTGTGAGATACTAAAAAACAAAAACAAAACTGTTTCAGCGAACGAACGAATACGGAAATTATTAAACCTCGGTTGGAATATATTTGAGAAAAAATCCAAACCTTCGGATCATTCGTTCCACGAAACTTCGCCGACAAAGCGGTTGTTTTAGTTTCAGTCGTTTTATCCACCCCCTTTTGCGTGCGTCGATGGTGGGAAGAAGTGCTTAAATGGCGCTTCTTGTTCTGAATGGACACCATTAAGGCAATGAACTGATTTTTTAGCTCCTTTTCATATTCAAGCTCGTCTCGTAGGGCCAACTCCGCAATCAAACTTTCGCTCAGTTCTCTGATTTCCATTTCGATCTCCGTGTACAGATCGTTCAACTCCCGTTGAGTCAACATTTCCAATTCTGTGAAGACAACAATATCATAAATCTTGAAATTTAGATTCAATAAATTAACTCATGCTCACTGTCTTTGCGAAGATGATGAACCACGGGAGAAGAGAATACGTCCCCGACCTCAGATCCTCGTGACTCTGAATCAACGCCGCTTTCATCGCTGACTCCATTCTAAAATATTCAAAATATAGACCGAAGTCGTTCAAATACGGACGAAAAGTGAAAATCCCACGATACCGCCAATCATTCCTACGTTATCATTTGTCATTTAAAATCAAATAAGCCTAAACGCTCCAGCCCTGAAAGTGATGAATGTTAAGGAGGTATCTAAGAAGCGTCTCCAAAAGCTCTCCAAGGAACTCTGGAGCCTCTTTTCAATTATGAGTCGATATACTGTACAGTTCCAAGAAATATTCTGAATACCGCGTGTAAATTTGAATGAAAATAATTAATTCAGAAAAATCCTAGATGCCTTCATGCTCAACACGTGAAATGTAGTTTTCTCGACGAAGTTGAGACAATACTGTATCTTACATTTATCGTCAGCGGCTGGAATGTTTTCCCTGAGTTAATGCCATGCTTTCAAATGCACGCAAAAACTTTTCTGCTGACACTTGAACACATAATTCGCATGCAAATGATATACGCCAGATACTGCTGTTCTACGCAGCATCCTGATCTCTTGATTAAAATTCGTCAGAAGAGGAATAAGCGTCTTACATGGGCACAAAAAGACAGTACCTCCATCATGTCGTCAATTTCTTTGAGGACTTCATCGGCCCCCTTAATGGGCTCCTGGTTAGCAGAGGGCAGGCCGGAAAGAATCAAGGCATGCATATCCAGATCGGATGCGACTGCTTCATCCTCGCTGCTGAAATCCTCGTCCCGATTTCCGTTTCCACTGCCTTTTCTACGCAGTCCAGAACGCATTGCTTCGAGGTTATCATTATCATCACGTGTTCCAACATTCAAAGCCGGCATGTGCATGTCTCTTGCAACGGATTTCGACCAATCAATCGGTAGAATGTTGCCGTAATTCCCAGTTATCGTCCACCACATTCTGAAACAAGACATTACCACAATAACACGGAAAACATCGATATAGCAGGTTTAGCGAACTTACTGGCAATCATTCATCACTTCGTCTTGACTGCGAACTTGCACTGGTGCAAATTTTTCAACATTTTCTTCGAAGTTGAAGAAGCACTTCGTGACTTTCTCATCAAATGTATTGACAAGATCTTCCAGAGAGGCGGAGAAAGATTCCGTGAAATTGTCTGGCTCATTGATCTTTCTGCCTCTAGGCTGTATTTTGTCACTTTTATGGTTGCGCAGAGGAGTGGCATTCCCGTTGAGCAGATCTGCTTCATCGGGAACATTAGAATTCTGAAATTCACCGAAATCGGACCAATCTTCTATGTCCGATTCGCACGTCGCTAAAGGTGCATCAGCGAAAAGTTCGGCCATGATCTTACAAGCCGAATTTCCCCTGTAAAATATTAATGAACCACAAGATATTGAAGAAGGGTATATATTAACTATATACACGGAACAACCCGCATGGGATAGACAAAAAAAATCACGCTTTCGGGGGGAACCAAAGCATTGTCTAACGCGCGGCACTAGACTCGCACAAAATTTTTCCAGAATAACAAACGCCGGAAATGCGGCGAAGTCAGTGATCATCGTAATACAGGACAACGACCGGAAATTCCCACGTTCGCATGGGAATCCCAGGCTTCACCATGCTTCCGTCCATATCCAGTGAGTACTTTCAGCTTTACATCACAAGCGTGCAGAACAATATTACACACACTCAACGGCGCACTTAATAATTGAACAACGTGAACTTGCTCAATAACCCACAAGGAAGAAAATTATACATAAACGTTGAAAAGGGCAATATGAACGAAAATCATTTCTGAGACATCCATTCATATAGATGCCACTGTCTGCTTTTCTGAACAACTTCCTTTGCAGTACTACAGTAAATACAGTTGCTGTAAAACAGTTGCTGTGCTGTGCAAGTATGTCTCAAGTAGTTATTTCAAATCTGGCAATCTTCAGTTCAATAGCAGTGATTTAGAGATTTCCACAACCTCTTTCTCTCTCTCTGTGTGCATGTTTGTACTATAAAAACCATATTCCAAAAATCAATTATTGACAGAATGGATGTAAAAGTACAGTACAGTAAAATTATAGAAAAAAGTGACTGCTGAGCATCCATGCAGCAGGTACATTATTTATATTGTCCACATGGTCATTCTCAAAAACAGCAGTGACACCTGTCAGAAAACAAGAGCTCACGCGGCAATGACGAGATAACCGCACTTAACACGTACAGTTATTGCAAAAGTTTGCAGATACAGTATATGAGCAATTCTCAGCATCCATTATTTCCCTAGAGCTCAAAGCATTACATTTCAGAAAAAAAGAGACGCACAAAAAAGCGATGAATAAAACGCGCCGTTAAATAAAAAAGAAGTCGAATAAAGCAAAATCTCATCCTGCTTATTGTTCCCACACGGAGATTTCTCCGGCGCACTACACCTATATCGCCCTTTATTTCTGATGGGCCTTGATTTTTTGGTCACTGCAAGCAACACCCAACTGGGTTCGTTTCGGTGCCATTCGCCGATTCATCCTAGTGTCCAGCACTGTTTTGCGCGTCATGAAGGCCTCACCAAGGTCAGCATGTCTGGTGTTGAAGGCACCCGGTGTGTTGGCAGGGAACCTGTCCACAGCTGCTGACGCCTTGTTAAGCATAGAGGCCGGGAATGTTTTCAACACGTCAATCGTGGCTCCCACTGCCTGCACGGGTTCGGTCAGTAGCTGGGAAGCCACTCGCTGCTGCTGTTTCTGCTGTTCACTCCATTGCTTCCTGTTTCCATTTGATTTTTTTGCAGATAAAATAGTTGGCAGGAAAAAGGGTATCACTTATTAATGCCTTAAAATGGGGATACAGACAAATCAAGACATTTGAGACATGGACAATTTCAGACAGAAACTTTTAGAGACTCAGACAATGGGAGACATGGACATTTAGAGACAAGGACCATATGAGAGAGGGACAATTCCAAAGTAACTCCGCACATTCAAGTTTTGTTTTCTTTTAAACCTAATTTTCTGGTTTACCCAAGATTCTTTGTGGATCTTGGGGAATTTTATATTTTATATTGGGGAATTTTACAATCTTTTAAAAATTTGAAATATGCTTTTTTTTAGAAATATTCCATTATAATACTTGTGTGCTATGGATTTTTTTCTATACAGTACAAGGTATTATGCATATAATTGTGTGCAATTTTTCTTGAGAATGAGAGAATATTTTGTGCAGTTTAACTCTGCCAATATATAGTAAAATGATAAAGAATGTTCTGATGTTTTTTATGGGCATCAAAGTGTATATGACAATGGACCAAAAGAGGAATAAAAGCAAGGATATAATGCTTCTGTCTCAAATAGTCCTTGTCTCAAGATTCTCCAAAAGTTTCTGTTCCAAATTATTGGCCCTGTCTCAAACTGGACCTATCTTGAATTGGCCCTGTCTCCAGTCGTCTGTCTTTATTTTTCCTTGATCCCTTAGAATGTTATAACTGTGTATTCACTCTTAAAATTTGCTGCATTTTGGACTTAACAGGCTATTTCAAATATAAATGAACCTCATTACACCAACGGCATTGCTGAGAATGCTGTTCTTTCCATTGCTTCCTGTCTTTATTTTTATTTTCTCCTAAGAGACATCACTGAAGAAGGTATTATTTATTGTGCCTTACAATGTTGACAGTTTATTAAGCTCTTGCCTTTACATAACATTCATTGGGCATATAACTTCATCAACACAATAAAATAAACCTTATAGAGAGTATATATGAATCTTGGGGTACAAGGGTAACCAGTGATGTGTCTGCTCTTCAGTCTTCACAAAATGGTCATTTCCTATTTTTGCTTTTTCATTATTTTGCAAGAAAAATGTGCAGTGAGCCTTTGTCAAGTTCTAAAGGTACTCCAAAAATGCAACTATATGATAGCTTTTAGTCAGCAAATTGTATCCATTAAAGGAGGTTGATCATTGGAAATTATTTTCTAGCAAATTTATTAGAACTGTCCATTATTCATGCACAGTATTACAGTATATACGCCTAATCTTCTAAAATTAAGGACGTTTCATAAAAAGATAATTAACATTTGACTAGACAAGGTTTAACCCAAAAAGTTTTTAGTATTACAGTATAAGGACGTTTTAAAGTTTGCATCGGACTTGAGGAAATTGACGATGGATGAACTGGAAATTCAAATTATAGGCAGGTTTTGACTCAGCGAAGTCCAACAGAAAATTACCTTTAAATGTCTTCAGCCCACAGAGAAAATTTTCTAATTCACACTTTGCGAATTATCTACTTTTATATTTATCTGATAGAATTCTTATTCCACTACGAAAATTTTTTGTTTAATCTGAAAACGTCTTTATTCACTCTAAAAACATTTTTAGTTAACTGTGAAAACATTTTTTTTACCTCACTCAGAAAAATTTCTTGTCCATATATTCCCAAAAAATTCTCATCCAGCATTCATCTGGAATTTTTTAACTTGCCAAAAAAGTTTTAGATTTAGACCCTTCTTGAATTTGTCATTTTGAAAAAATTTCTAGTCCACTGGATAAATTCATGCAGCTCATTCAGTGAAAAGGGTTTTCGTAAACTCTATCTCCCCCTCCACTACAACATTTTCTAGGGGCATAAACCTAATTATTTAGATATACTGTTAAGTAGTGTACTGCTGTATAGTACTAACGGGTCATCATCGCCTTTGGGTGCGTATGATCCGCAATCAGCATTGATCTCCCATTCATAAGTCTCGTCCCGTTCCTGCAATTTGGGCTTCTCCAAGTCCACACCGAGCTGCTCAGCCAGCTGGTTAAAGCCAGGCAGGGTGGCAAAGATCTCCGCCGCAGTTTCCACAGGCTTGCTCATTTTATCCTGCTGTTGCTGGCCGCCAAAGATGTCGCTGCTTTCGTCGTCGCGCAAGTCGACCACGTCGCGCGACGCGCCAGAAGACCGCTCCAGGCGCCCCGCCATCTTGGCCAGTGGCGCCACGAAGGCCGACTCATCTTCGGTGAAGCTGACGAATTCCCGGAGGCGCCTCGGGGCGTCTGCTCTGTTCCTCTTGAGTTCAGGTGGAGGAAGTTGCTTTTCCCTGGGATCACCTTCCGGGTCATAGGCTATGAGGTGGGGAAAGTCGTCCAACAAGGTTTGATACCTTGAAGAAGCGGTATGCATCAAATGAGAAAGTTATAAAAATAAGTACTGTATCACCTATTACAGTACATAAAACGACAGCCATAAATAAATCATCTAGTACCGTGTTCCCCAACTTTGGGCCCGCAGCAGACTAGCAAATTTCCATGAAATTTTAGCAGACAAAAAATGTTTTGCTTGAAAGACTTCATTGCAGCTCTTTGAAAAGTTAATGTTTTCTTTACATAGATTAAGTCAAGATAAAACAATGCCACAGCTTCAGAGGAGTGTCTTTTAAAAATTAGAAAGATGAGCTTGAAGAAAGGTTGCTCAGAATGAAAAATTAAAATAATTAATTTTGGAAGATT
Organism: Notodromas monacha; assembly: GCA_905338405.1. NCBI lineage: Eukaryota > Metazoa > Arthropoda > Ostracoda > Podocopida > Cyprididae > Notodromas > Notodromas monacha. The sequence continues at coordinate 123,993 of CAJPEX010000176.1, read as the reverse complement.
ATTATTTGTCTGAAGCCTTGTATAATTTTTTATTTTCAATCATATATAATTTCAACAGCCATTGTCTTTCCAAAAATTTCTGTTAAAGATAACAGACTTCCTTGCTACTTCTGATGCATTCATTATGCTGAAGAAAATTTCCCACAGGCCAGCAAAAAAACTTCCAGGGACTGACACTGGCGCTAACCACAGGTTTGGGAACACACTGCTCTATAGCAAATATAATCCTGATAATAAGCCAGGGATAATGCTGGAATATATACCTATCCATATGAAATACATTGAGTACATTCATAACAGAGGCATCTCTGCACCAAACTAACCAGCCCTTTTTTTTTCTAAAATATGACCATAAAATAAATTAAAGACTTCACCCAAAAAAATCCCTACACTTAGGCACACTATTATACAACATACTATTTATATTCTCATCAGTTAAAAGTGTAACTTCCAATACTAACCGTGTAGGTAATCCATCATAAATCCAACAAGCCACAATTTCCCTTGAGAGAACAGCCAGTGTCAGTTGGAAGAAAATCAAAAGTTCTTCAATTTCTTCAAGGTCCTCCTCAACAAAAATAGGCACACTTTCCTGGCAGTATGCCTCAACCAGGTTCTTAAAATCAATCAAGCTTTGCATGATTGGGTACAGCATAACTTCATTTGCTGGATGTCTGCAAAAAATAACACAATATTTAAAAAGCATTTCTCATAACAGTCATAAGAGGATCAGGAAAAAATTCAACAAACAGAGTTTGTCAGTCCTGAAACCAAACAAAATCTAACTCCAGGCAGATGATGAAACCAGGCTATCCACTCCAAACATTATTTTCTGAACTTTGAATTTTTGTCTTTCCTTCTATTCATATATACCCAAATAATGTTTCCCTTTCTACACTCAATATAGTACAGCAAACTTACCCATCCTGATTCACGAATTTTCTCCACATAATATTCCCACTCCAGTCTTACCCTTATTATTATATAAGCTAAAAAATAATGAAAAAAGTAAAGATATGAACTCTTTAACTTATTTTGACAAAACACAATATATGCATAACTTGGTTATCCCACCTGTACTTTTGCAAGAGCAGCTGCTTTGATATCAGGGTTTTTGGTGGGGACTCCAACATTCGCTCCAATGTCTAAAAAAAAACAGGCAAAAAATTAGAAGTCAATTCATATACTGCACTGTATATACATACAGATCAAATTTTGCCATAAAATACAGTCTCAACGGATTTTAAAGGTCAGCTATTTTTTCTTGGAATCCCAGTTATTTCTTGAAGCTTCAAAAAACATGATAAAAAAGAATAAAGAAGCTAGGGGTCCCTTAAAAATATTTATCCTTCAAATAATTCTCACATGTATTTCAACAAATTATAGGGAACTTATTTTGATAATTACTAACTGCATGTAACTCATTATTTGCAGCAGTATAAACAAAAGTAAAAAAAAATACAACAGTTATACTTGTCTGAAAACCCCAGCAAACTTGAGGTTGGTGATGATGATTTTATGATCAGTGGCAAGCACCAGGTCCTGCGCAGCGCAGGGAAATGCGCTCGTTGACAAAACCAAAGCAGTTCCCAGGATCCCAACAAACACTTCCAGGTGCTCCACAAAAAACCTATCCGGGTCTCTGATATACAAGGGTCCCTTCTGGTAAGTCGGCAATTTGGGACCCAACAGTCGATACACGCGGTCGGCAACACTCAACACCGACTTGATCGATTTCTGAACCTATACATACGAGGTAGGAAGGTGAACTGGATTCAGTGTCAGCACTATATACAATAGTGATGTCGCTATTTTAACCACGCAAATATATATAGGAACAGCCATCATACTGCGTGGGTCCTTGTGTGCAGGACACCGGATCTAGTGAGATTCAGGACACAATTGAAGAACCCGAATAAATGCTGGTTGATCTGGTTGAGTTTCACCGCTGCGGCCTTGGCTTGAAGCTGTTGAGGCTCATCGCCATCTGGTGGTGCATGGGCTCCATTATCACCCCCAGGGTTGGTGCAAGCACAGGCCTCATCAGATTCCTCAAAAATAGGGCCTTCTGCTAGGGCTTCTTCCAAGGCCATCCACCAGCACTTGTCACCTGGTTCTGCCCACCTGCAAAACGGTGAAAAATGCATCAACTTCAAAAAAAAAACCATTCAACAGATTACATTGTAACTCATTAATGTACTTTGAATATTCTTTCAAGAGGTTTTCAAACAGTTCATACAGTTATACATTATACATACAGTTCATACATTATTTTTCCAATAACTTTTATAAAATGTAACAAAGTTTTTCCAGAGGAGCTTGCTCCCACAGTAGACTGCTTGGGTTTGTCTCACAGAAGATATCATATGCATGAGGAAATTGAACTTTCAATGGAAACAGTCTTTTTCACAACAGTTCTGAGGAGACAATGCACACCTTCTTTGGTTAGAATGCAGAAAAGTTTGAAGAACTATAAATCAAAGTAGGAAGCAAATAAATTTCAACATTCACTTGAATCCCAATGAATTCAACTTGAGAATATATAGTTAGAGACATTGATGATCAATAATCTTAGATTTTCAAACTTGAAAGAAAATTTTGAATTTGCTCTCCTCAAATTGGTACATTGTCACAGTAACAGTAACAACCTCCCATAAGGGGGGAAATTGGTACACACTGGAGATTTGTTGGTAATTCTACACAGTGACCCTGCTGTGCACATGAAGCGTACCAAAGTTCTTCTGTTGCACATGCATATCCCCAATGTGCACCAATTGCGTGTTCACACCAGGATTACTCAGGGTCACATTTTTAAACAAATAAGTTACACCATGGCTACAGTTGGTGCATTTGTGTGATGCTCCTGTTATTTCACATTTGTGCACCAAGTGTAACCCTGGAATGGTAGCAAAATTTCCTCCACAGGAGTTCACAGTTGTAACCCCAGAATATCCCATATGCATCAGTTATGACCCTGGTGTGCACCTACTTGTGGGGTCACAGCAAAAATAGCTCCCCACTCGGGCTAATGCATATATTACATATACAATAAATATTGTAATACCTTGTGTTGCAAATTAAAAATTTCTGCCTTGAAAGATATGCGATGATAATCAAATACAATTTTCTGCTGCACAATTCTATGTCAGTCATCTAAATATTGATCAAAAAATAAAATATTCAGTATGTCTTCCACTAAGAAAAAAATATGGGGGGGGGGGGGGCAAAATGATTAAAAAGAGAAGAAATAGTTTACCCTTCTTCGCCCTCTTCATACAGGTCGTCATCACACAGGATTTCTAATGGAGGTCCATCAGCTACGCTGTTCAAGATTTTCGCAAGTGCAATCAGCATTCTTTGCTTCACATCTGTCATCACGTCATGAAATAACAGACGGTGCTCTCGCTGAAGGATCACTCTAGAAGGCTGTTAAAATAGTTAGTTGAAAAATCTAGTTAGTAAAATCTTCAATTTTATTTCCCTAACATTTCAAGAGCTGTGAATGAGGTTGTATGAAATTAATGGTGAGTAGATTCATTCTACAAAAATCCTACTTCTTACATTTTTGAGAAAGCTGTAGTTTTTAAAGAATAACTACTATATTACCATGGACAGCATTTTTTTGAAACCATCAGCATGGGGATCCACTTTGGAAGTGAAAGTTCATCACACAAAAAATTTCCTACAGAGACCATAAAAATTAATTCATGTTGGCAGGTTTCTCCCATTGAATTTACTGTGCATGAAAACTCTGATTTCTAATCATCAAAATAACAATGTTGATCTGAGTTTTTCCATATCAGATAAGTATGTTAAGCTAAATGATGATATTTTCCAGCAGAAATCAGAATACAAACCTCCCAATCATCAACACTCATATCCAGCATGTTTATTATAGAAATGTGATTTTATTCTGAATGACACTTTTTAAACCCCATTGCTGGGCATTAAATAAGTATTGATTCAAGATTCTTCCTTTCAAAGGCAGGAATCCAAATTGGGACAAGTGCATTTGACAAATTTTGTTACTATTCCTGTTATAGCCATTTTGTAATGCACATGAAAACTATTCTAATAATATTGGATAGAATGTTGTGTAAGTGTTCCTCTCTTTAAAAATGTCTGCACACTGCTGATCACTCTTCCAAAGTAATGAAAAATTACTGTACCTGGTAAGTTGAAGAAATTAGTTGAGCTTCATTCATTACTCTGAAATTTGCTTCAGAGGCCAATGCAGAAAAATCATCTCCAGGAACAACATTGCACAGCTCTGCAAACACACATCAAAACATATATCACACTTCAACTCTGACAAAAACATATATGTGTGGAAAATGTAATCATATACCAATGCTTGGTTTGTAAGGGATGTTGTCCGTCTTATTTCTTCCACCTTTAAAATCATTTACAATGATTTCCACAGCTGCTCTGGCAACCGCTTTGCAACCAACTTCTTCCAAGAGGTCTATATTTGTCACAGTTCTGTATTTGAATCCCCACGGACCCTTAAACCAATGATTGGCAGAAATTCACATCTGGTCACATATATATATGAGATAATTAATAACACTTCAGGGTTATTCTTGAACTTGACCTGGTGTAAAATATATTTTTCACAACCCTATTTCAATAAAAGTTCAGAGTACCTCAGTGTGTAAAAAATGGTTACAGAAATATACTGATAAGTAAAATTACTTCAGAATGATGAAAGCTCAACATTAAATGTACAATTATTCAAGATAGATTGTTCCTTCAAATACTTGCAAACCATCACTGTATTTGATCTAGAAAAATTGTTATCATTTTCAGAAATTGATGCTTGACTTTTAAAACAGTCAGCTGTTGGTCATTTTAAACCTTAGGAATAAATTTATTTTCCCCAGGGGTACAAATTCATGTTCATGATTACTGTATAGAAATAACTCATCAGAAAAATGTATGACTATTATCAAAGTGAATCTAAGAATTCCAATTTGCTACAGCTAGAGTACTGTACCTTGCAATTCAATGTCCTGCAATTTAACAGTCAAATTTGATGGAACATTGACTTGCTATTTGACCTCCTGCCCCACATTTCAACTTACAGATAAGACTCAAAATGTCAAAGTCTGTGTAGAAAACATTAAATTTGGCATTGGCTTGCAATTTGACCCTTGCCTGCTGGCAAAGGATTTGGTTCAAATTGCAGAGCACCATCTGTATAACCAGAAAATACTATAGACCAGTGTTCCCCAACCTTTTTTAGGCCCATGGACCAGCAAATTTCCAGAAAGTTTCTTGCAGACTGGCAAATTTAAAAAAATGACAGGCAGAACAAATTTTTGCGCACTCAAAAAGTTTTACGTTAAATACTTTTTGGCAGGTAAATTGGAAAAGTTTTGGCTTTTTTGTGAAAAACTTAAGGTAAGAACCAATGAAGCAGCTATATGGTGGAAATGTCTTTAAAAAATTAGAAAGGTGAGCTTAGAAAATTTATTATAATAAAAAATTATAATAATTTATTTCATCTGGTGAAAATTTGTCTGAAGTGTTATTATAAGAGAAAAGCCAACTTTAATTTTTCATGAAATAATTTTAACTGCAATTTCCTTTTCAAAAAATCAGATAAAGATACTGCAACATCCTTTATAGATAGTTTTGATAGATATATCATATGCTTGAGAAAATTTCCCATGGACCAGCCAAAAACATTTGCTGACCCTGGTTGAGGAACACTGCTGGTACAGACTGTGGCAGATCTAAAGGAGCATAAAAATGGATTGCACTCATTTGGGGGTGTAAAAAAATCACAAAATGGGTTATACCCAAAAAAGAAAAAAAGACTGAATGGGAGTTTTTTTTTAAAGGAAACTCATCAACAACTTTACTTTAGAGACTGCATGCAGGGGTGGAATCAGCAAATGATTAAACTGAAATCACTCATTACTTGAAATGGCTTTCTTGTGTATGAGTCACCAGCAAGAGTGGGATGAATTGATTCCAATAATGCACTGAATAAATAATTCCCTGCACCAGCAGGTTTTTTCTGCCTTTGATATACTTTTTTTTTAGGGGTCTCACAAAATTTTCAGATCATCTATTGCAATTGAGCAGTTATTAATGAGTGCATATAATATACACCACAGTATATTTAAAGTATACCAGCTCATATGTGACACTCGGGAATTTTTTGACGAACAAACCAGAGGTGTTTTGGTTTGAGGCTCTGCATAGGCTTTCCGGAAGGGATAGTTTCCCCTCGCAGTGTAGTCCAGTGTGACCAAGCTGAACCGGATTTCCGGTTTGTACTTGCACATAATGTCATCAAACACAAGTGCGCACGTGGACTTCGTCCGCAGTTTCATTGGGCAGAGGTTCCCCCGAGAGTAGTTGTATGTGCGTAATTCCAGGTGAAGAGAGGAGCTTTTACCGCCTGTGCACTTGGACTACACCTTATATTACCCAATAAACACATCATTTTCTTAATATTCAGCAGCAAAGGTGGTACCTTGCAATTCGTACCAAATCCATTGCCAAACTAGGGTAAAATTGAAAATCAGTTGAATTATTGCAAGACGCTCCATGAAATTCAAAAACAGAAGCTCAAAAAATTATAAGCACAAGTCAAATTGCGGGAGGTCAAATTGTGAGGTACCAACTGTAAGCATATTTTGATATGAGAATAGTGTACAGTATTTTAAAACTAAAATTCCACATTTTCCATTGTCAAATTCTGATGCATAAATACACACTGCTGGAAGTAGTGCATTGAGTCCTTCGCTGCTGCATTTTGTAAAAAATTAAATAAAATACTGTAGATTCAATTAAACAGCATTCAGTTATAGTTGGGGACCCGCCACCCCAGTGTGCTGAGCGCCTCATAAATCAAGGCAGGAAATACAGTACTGCAATGGGGTGGAAGGATAAACTCTGAGAGCCCCAGGAAAAACTGCAAAACTTCAATAAGAGCTTATGTTCTCTGAGATTCTGTTCCCAGCATTGTATTAGACTTGACTTTTCCTGGCCAATCCCAGGCCTCTATAAAATCGCCTGATCCAAAGTGGAGAACTGGATCAAGGCCAGTCACAATAATCAATAAAAACCCTTTTTAATTCCTAATTTTTTACCAGTCTGTATTGAGCTATCATCAGAAACAGTTGTGTATTCAAAAAAGTCCAGAGCTTGCTAAGAGGTTTTTTGTGACTTGAATTCATTCTTAAAATCTTGAACAATTGTTGGGCCAATTTGAAAATTTAACCTAAATTTAATTAGGGATTCTACCAAGAATTCCTGGCCCTTGTCCTGGGCTGAATCTGCATTTTGCTTCCACTAACCTTTGATCCACAGCCATTCTTTTCATTCTTATGTAGTGCTGGTGACTGTTGTTACAAACAGTTATGTTGAGAATGCAACAGTTACAATGATGATGATACAAGATTCAAGTCATAATGGCATGTGCAGGGCAAAAAGCAATTCTAATTAAATCCTGAGAAATTTAAAGAAATATGCTTGCATGACTCTAATGCTATTGACAAATTATATTAAAGCCAGAGGCATTTTTTTAGACATTCTTCAGTTATCTTGAATTAATTTAATACTGCAAAAAGCAATTGGGATTCTAATACAATATTCATGTATGCACCTGAGCTGAGAACAGTAGTTAATGATTTACTGAATTAAATTGTGGAATATTCCAATTCTTTGTACTCTCAGAGGTTTGTTCATCATGCAATTTAATTGATGTTCTGCAGCAGATAAGACAAAAATACACAGTATTCAGTTTCCATTATTTTAAATTTAAATTTTGTTTCTCAGCATTATTTTCATATTATCAAAAAGTGAACATATTTTTGAAAACTGACTTACCCCAATTTTGTTGCTGGAAATATTTCTGTACAAGCGCATTTTAAATTCAATTTTATTAGATGAACATGCAGGTTAATTTAGACCAGACAGGGTTAGTTTCTGTCTGACATCAACATATGGTGTCCCTCATAATACAGCAGGTCAATTTGAACATTGTCTATATATGATTAGTCATCAGGAATGAATTACAATGATGTAAATGTATGTCCTACTGTATCCCTGCTATACACATGGCAGTATATACATCAGGAACCTTGCATAGAATTATATCAGTGAAATATGTGAACTTTCAGGCAGGATAATCTGCAAAATCTAACCTGATGACCAGCAGAAATAAAACTAACTCGAAAACAACGTTCAGAAGTAGGTTTCGAAGTTACGAGTCTTACTCCGTAACCTGGACTTATTAGAACAACAGAGGTCACAGAAGAGGTCTTTGTGTTAGGAAGAGAACTTTGTAAAAGTCACATACTTTGTCCTCAGCTTGAGCAGCCATCTCTCAAGACCTTCATTAGACCCACAAGGAAATCACAAACACAAAAATCTTCTATGTGTTCCTTAAAGAGGAAACAATTACCAAAAGTGACCTCTGCAAGTTTCAAAGCAAAATGTATTCAGGAGTCAGAATACTGTATCTAGGTACAGTACCAGTAGTTGGGAATGGTTAAAAATTCATACAGTCCAACTTGAGTAATGAAAAGGTGGGTTAACAGAGAAGTAAGACCTTTGGTAGCTCTGAAAATTGCTCATTTTTTCCATTGCTGATGACAATGGTACAACTTTCATCAACTACCTGCATTATGCCTAGTCCTTAGACTGATAGACTATACAGGGACTGTATCTTATTAACCCTGTAAAAAGATCTCGTCATAATAATAAATCTTACTGACTTGTTCAGAACGATATACAACGAAACGTATCAAGAATTAAACTGCATCAGATGGTGGTCAGAACCCAGAAGTATCACAAGTCAGACTGGAAGCTGGTTTGTTTTAATCATTCACCAGGAAATTACCCAGACTGACCTGCATAAAAAATTTGTAATGAAACCCATTTTGATTCCCATATAAAACCCATTTTGATTCCCATATAAAACCCATTTTGATTCCCATATAAAACCCATTTTGATTCCCATATAAAACCCATTTTGATTCCGTTTTTATTCAAATCACTCCTTTGTGAACTTCACATCTATTTCATGATTGATCCTCTCAAGTGCCAATTCACTTTCTATTATTTTCTTGATTTACAGATTCTTGGGTAACTTATGCTATGCCACACTAATAAAAAAACATACACAAACTTAAACTCTCATTTAAACAGCTTGATATGATGAGTCATTGTTGCAAAGCAGATGGGAATTTTCCAATTGTTTGGTAGCATCAAGAAGACCTACAATTTTTCAAAACATTTCAATGTGACATGCAGTTAGAGTCTCATTTTCTCACACTGACAAAGGGCACTGATGAGTTTTTTTCAATCCATATGTTTTTTTCTTCTTTTAAAATTGGCCAATCAGAAATGGAATAAAAATCATGATGAACAGAAAATTATCCAATATTAATCTTTAAAATGTCATTCTTCTCAATCCATTGATCAAGGATCAATTGATCAGGAATCTGACTATCTGATATGTCCCTGACATAGAATAATTGGGACATTTTTCTAGAGCAGTATTATTATTTAGAATGACTGAACAAGTCTTGCTATATGTTGCTTTGCATAGTTCTTAATTTATACATTAGATGGTGGTCAGAACCCAAAAGTATCACAAGTCAGACTGGAAGATGGTTCGTTTTACTCATGCACCAGGAAATTACGCAGGCTGGCTTACATAATACATTTGTAATGATAAAACCCCATTTTTGATTGCATTTTTATTCAAATCACTCCTTTGTGAACTTCACATCTATTTCCTGATTGATCCTCTCATAAGTGCCAATTAACTTTCTAATATTTTCTTGTTTTACAGCTCCTTATGGGTAACTTATTATTCTATATGCCACATTAATAAAAAAGCATACTCAAACTTAAAGTTCATTTAAATAGCTTGATCTGATGATTCATTGTTGCAAAGCAGATGGGAATTTTCCAAATTTTGGTAACAAGAAGACCTACAATTTTTCAAAACATTTCAATGTGACATGCAGTTAAAGTCTCATTTTCTCACACTGACAAAGTGCACTGATCAGTTTTTTTCAATCCCATATGTTTTTTTCTTCTTTTAAAATTGGCCAATCAGAAATGGAATAAAAATCATGATGAACAGAAAATTATCCAATATTAATCTTTAAAATGTCATTCTTCTCAATCCATTGATCAAGGATCAATNTTTTTCAATCCCATATGTTTTTTTCTTCTTTTAAAATTGGCCAATCAGAAATGGAATAAAAATCATGATGAACAGAAAATTATCCAATATTAATCTTTAAAATGTCATTCTTCTCAATCCATTGATCAAGGATCAATAAGTAAAAGAATCACTGTAAAGGGGCATTTTTTCAAATTGAAAGTTATTCTTGGCACTGAAGTTTGTAATAAGTGCAAGGTAATATGGAAAAAAACCAGCAGTGTCCAAATAACTGACTGGAAGATTTGTAACTTTTTCCAGTTCAAGGAGTCTTGGAGCAAATGAACCCAGTCAAAATAGTCCAGTCATGGCAGCTGTCCAAGAACTCTTGGTCTGACTCCCAGGTTTTCAAAGATGTATTGCAATTGACTGGCAATTCCTTCACCAGTTTGAAAACTCTGTGTGTCAGCTCCTGAGAAAACCTCCACATTGACCTGTTCTTCATGAATCTGACTTCAGCTGGAGGATGGCTGGCATTGGTTGCCTGGAAAGCATCACTGGATTTGTTGCAGGTTTCTTCAAAGTACTTAGTCCATCTTTGCGGGGTGTTCCCAGGGAAAAGTCTATAATGGTGTATGATGGCTTCTTCACTGGGAACACTGATGTATTTATACATAGAGTTCCTTTTGCATCCTGCTTGATGTGAACTAACAAACGCAGCCCTTTCAACATCCACTACAGTTTTCCCCAACATGGCAGTCACATTATCCATCAAAGTCTTTTTCAAAACTCTGAGCCTCATGATGTGTCCAGCTTTGTTGATTAATTCATCATCAGGAAGAAACAAAGGAAAGTGCTTCCTGGTGGACACTGCAAAGGATGCAGCAAAAGGATGTGACTCCAAGATCTCTGGCAATGTTTTGATTCCTGGCAACATCAGCATTTCATCCAAGTCCATCCCTGCAGCATGTCTCATGCCCAGAGCATGAGTCCTCAGTACACAGTCATTGAGAGCATTATGCATGGCATACTCATACAGCTCTATCCAGGCAAAAGGTAGTTCATAGTCAGTGACAAACACATGGTATGTCTTATTAGATTCTTTGAAAAAATCCATTGCCTGAAATAGAATACAATATGTTATAAGGTATTTTTATTTATTGTGTTTTATGGTGATTTTGTTGATGTTTGTTGAAGCATCATTTCATTGCTGCTGCATTTACTTGAATATACAAGATACACTTTTTTTAATATTGCCTAAAATTTGATGATATCCTAGATCTGCAGGTAATGTAAAAACTGTTTTTGAAAAAAATGAAATGGAGGGTGAGATTGTGTAAAGTCAAAATCTTCACAATAATTTCAATTTAATGTAAAATATTGCAGATACTTTCTGGCTTTCATAGAAAATATTTGAGAGGATTATTCTGGTTTCCATATGAAGGATGGGAATACTGATGAGTAAACAATATACACTACTGAATCTTCTGATTCAAATGTTATGCATTTAATGAGATGAAAATGTATGCTACTACACTAAATCAGAGAAAACCGTTTTCATATATATTTAATGCAAAAAAATGCAAATGATCAAAATGAAATTTTATACAGTATCAGAATCGAGTCTGTCGTACACGAGAGTTTGTGTTTTTACGTTACGTTCTCACCAAACAGTAAAAAGTCTCAGGTTTACTTTTGAACTTGAATGAGTGGAGTGAACGGTCCACAAACTCTTATGTACGTTGAACACCTGTGCACCCATGAACATAAAACATGAAAACTTTGAATCCAATCAATGCATGAAACTCTATGAACTCAATCAACTGGACAACATCTTTGTAATTTCTTGACATGATTCTCACACACATTACAGCCCCTGGTTTTTCAGCGTCAATTGGCTTAACAACTCTGAGACAGTTCCCTGGGGGACGCTTTGTTTTCTGGCGTGCAACAATAATAGAGACAAACTCAGTTTTCTCTGGCACATTTGGACAAATTATTGCAAGTTCATAGAATGCTGAAGAATGAATCGCATGGACTTCAGTTGTCACTTTTTCTTCAGCATCAGTAGGCAGCAATTCTTTTCTGTTTGCATTGTAAAATATGCAGGAGAGGTGGTCAGAGTTGTCTCTGTCCAAAATGGCCATCACTCTTAGTGTATTGTTGACTTCATTGTAAAATGCTGAGAAGACAAAAGATTTTCTGCTGAGTCCAACAATGGGCTGCCATGAGCCATATGTTGAGTTTCCAGGTGGTGGCAACATGGCTTCCCACTTCTCAGCTTTCATGTTCACTGTTGACTGGTTTAATGCTCTGAATTGATTGTGGAATACAAGAGACTGAAAGTTCACTAAAGAATCAATGATTTCTGAGTCAGCAGGGTTTTGATTCTTAAACACTAGTTCCAATATTAAATATGGTAGAAACACTATAACTGGAATAAATTTCCGCGCTAGTCCCATTTCAAATGATGGGAAAGCATGTTTTCCTCCAAAAACTGGTTTTGACTGACGTTTTTCTTTGACCAATAAAAACTCTGCGCTTTTTTGGATGAAAATAGTTTCAATGTGCAAACAGATTAAAAATAAATTTCGCATCACTTTCCATATTGTGATCACATAGATGCAAAATATATACAGTAAAATCTCATAGCAACAAACTTAAGGGGACTTCAGAAAAAGTTTGTTGTTATGAACAAATTCATAAATTTCTTGAAGAGTGTGAAACTTTTTTCCTGCTGATTTACATTCTAGGAAGGGTCTGATTTCCTCCATTTCTCATCAATTACTGCTATCTGTTTATTCTTCTCAAAGTTTTCTATTCCAAACAAGCTTTCACAATTTCCTTTTGGCTTGTTGATTTTTCTCTTATGGGAAAGGATAATAGGGAATAATATTATCCACTTCCCTCTGATTTGATGAGAAGTTTTGTCTAAATTTGATGTCAAATAAACGGAGATCTTTCTAGAAATTAGAGTTGTTCCTAGCAAGGACTGATGACTACTTTCCAGATGTTTGCCAAAACCTCACTCAAATGATACATTGGTATGGATAGATGACTTCAAGCATGCTTGTAGATAGGCACAAAAAAACCCTAGACCAGTGGAAAAATGTTTAGCATATTGAAAATATATTTTTATAGAATTCACAAAAGTGTGTTCAAAGTTTGAAATTTCAAAGTGATGAATTTCTGGAATTCAATACAAATTTAATTGAAAATGATGTAAGGCAGAACAAAAAGTCCTTATGCAATTAACTCTTTCCGCATGCAAAAATTTTTGAATGCACACTTATAATGCATTTCAAAATTAGGACATCAAAGAAAATTACAGTACCATAACATATAATTTTTCTGAGTGCCATTCCATGATCAGCAGCAATGGAATATTTTGTGGCGCCAAAAATTCGTCTCCCATTGACCGCCTCCTAAATGCTTACATATGATTTTGGCAATTGTTCAATCCTACAAAAGTAGGTCGCGGTAAGCCGCAAACTGGAGCAGCACTAAAATCATACCAACACGCGCTCCAAATTACAGTATCCACTTTTTAAACTGCAAATATTTATTCAATGACAAAAAATAAATGAAATAAGTCAGGAAATTCGTTTCTGTGACCTATAATGTTAATCACAAACGTTCATCATCAAGCAACAGGATTTCAAATAACCGGGACATGAAAAGGGATCAATTAAGGAAATCCGTTATTACGTTATTCCAATAAAAATGTTTATATAAAAAGCACTGCAAAAATCTAATACGCACTGACAGAGGAGCAAAACGCGCTGTAACACTTGCATTTCATTATTGTATAATTCAACCTGTGCTGAGGAGATAAAAAAAATATATACTGTACTGTACAAGCAAAAAGAAACTGAGATGTCGGGGCTTACACTCATCTTGGCTGTTATTATTCTCATGTCCACCATCTTGATGGATCCCACTGTTTCCATAAACACTCAACAAGAAGCTGAGAGCCAACCTAGGCTAGAAGTGGTGAATATATGCAGTACAGTAGTATATTATTCAGGTATTACTTGTACCTCATGCCCGGTATTTAAATCCTAAAACATAGGCAGGTTTTACTTCAAAAATAGATACTCTCTACTTACTCAGTATAGAGAGTCTATTTATGAAGTCCACTGTATATGCTATACAAGGGTTATTTCTAGAGTAAATTATCATGTAAAAATGTGTGACATATTTCATGATGTTGTATAAGATTCTGAGATTTTTTAAATTTTAAATTGACTGCTGCATGATAATATTGTATAAGTTTCAAATTTCTAGTCATGGCCAGAGTTAACACATGTCACAAAGTGCTAAAAAAAATTTCAGGCCAGCTAGAAAATTAAAATTTTGTTATTTTAGCGATTATATATGTCTATACCAACAACATTTTAGAGTACCGTATTTACTCAAGTACCACGCGCCCTCGAGTAAGGCACGCACAGGGGTTTTTCAGCTGAAAATTTTCAAAAAATCTTATCCCAGAGTAAGACGCCCACCCCAATTTTTAGTGAATCTAAAACCATAAAATTTCAAAAATAAAAACAAAAAAATTTGAATTTAGGCATGAATTTAACAAAAATCTGATCAATTTCCAACTTTTTCAATACAAAAATGTTTTCTTGCTATATTTGTGCAAAATTTCTCCATTATAATTAAATATAATGCACACATAACTTCCTAAAACTTTTATGGAAAATTTTGCACCCGCTTATGATGTGCACCCCTTTTTTTCTTCTGAAATTTAGGGGGAAAAGGTGCGCGTGGTACTCAAGTAAATACGGTATTTATAGACAATGGTTAAAACAACAAAGAAATATTAAAAACGCTTAAATATATGCTTCATTTTTTCTTTTTCAAAAAAACTTTTTTTTTCAACTGTTTGAACTTATCTGTCTTTTTTATTGTTGAAGGAAAACAAGGCAGCTCTTCAAGAAAACATGATCTACCGTCAGGAAGCACCCACCACTACTACAACCACCACAAGTCCCAAAACAACCACCACAAATTTGCCGACAGACCCGCAGGAAAGAATAAGACAAATCATATTTTCTGTCTATGGAACACCTTTGTCCATGCTTCCGAGAACAGACGAGGCGAAAGTGGTAAGTCCAAAACTGTATTTTCGAAAGAAAAAAAAACATGAATAATAAGACAATGACTGGGAACCTGGCATCGAGACGATTTGCTTTGTTTATACCTCTACACATACGTATGCAATGTAATGAATCTTTACAGAACATAGTTTTCATTTTTTTTAAAAGAAGAAAAATTAGAAGCCGTTTTTCATTAATTATTTTTTAAGGTATATGTATATAGACCCCATGAACACAATGTATTGAATCTGCCATCCAGAGAAATCCTGATTTTTTTTTATGTCAGGGTTGGAAACCCGTTATCCCATGATTTTCAAATGGTCGGTAACCCTTCATTATGTCGACTCAATTCATTATTTTTTTAAAGTCAAGATTGAAACCTGTTTTTGCATAATTTTTTCAAGGTGCAAACTGAGGTAAAAACCAGTATTCAAGAATTTCTTCTGCAGGCTTCAGCATGTATTCAACCTGCACTACACACTTCCTGGAGTGAAATCACGATTGAAAATCGTTTTCAAGATTATTTTTTTCTTTCTTGCACTTGTTCAAAAGCCCCCTTATAAAGACGACGGGAATGTTAAAAATGTGCAATAGTATCAGCACCTTCGAAATTGAAATCGAGTTGAAAACCTGTCGTCAATAACTTTTCCTGTAGAATTCATTTATTCAAGCTGCATTTTACACTTCCTGGAGTAAAATCGAGAATTTAAAAATCTTTTCGGAGGAATATTTGTGTATCTTGAATTTGCTTGAAAGTCCCTTTATATAGGCTTGTATGTTAAAAATGAGCAATCCGCACTTTTGAAATCAATATCAAGTTGAAAGCATGTTTTCAAAAATATTTTCCGGCACATTCAAGCTGAACTGCACACTTTACTTCTGGTCGTAAAATTGAGATGAAAAATCATTTTGAGGAATTTTTGTCTTTTGTGCACTTGATCAAAAGCCTCAGACTTGCAGGTTGAATTTTGCAATTTGTACTTTTGAAACTGAAATCAAGTTGAAACTCTGTTTTGATAACTTTTCCAGTGAATTCAAAATAGTTTGTTAAACTGGAATTGGAGAGTTTGTTGTGACAAGATTTTTATAACATGTACCCTATACAGGATTTCTGCCAGGACTTGGAAAAAATGTTGCTAAAATTAAAAATTTGTTGTAACAGTATTTTTTGTAATGAAATTTCACTGTTGTCACTCCATTTATAAGTATACAGAAGGCAACATTGGATAATGTATATGATGCCCTCATTCAGTAATAATGATGGGAATCATTCATATTCTGAGAAAGGCTTTCAGTTATTTTTTTAAACTTTTAAATTTAGGAATGTGTTAATAGGCAAAAACAATTTTAAGAATGTAAACTCATGTTCAAAATTATCCTGAGTTTTTTTGAGGATTGACACTTGATTTTCAGTAGTAACCCAAATTTATTTCTAGAAAATATACATAATTCCTTAAATTTTTTACTTGAAATTTTGGAAAGACAAACAGCAGTTCAAAATAAAAGTTGTCTTTTCTGTCAACACTTCAGATAAATTTTCTGCTGCTGAAAATAAATTATTTCAGTTTTTCAATCTGAGAAACCTTTCTGCAAGCTCACCTTCATCATTTTCTGACAACATTCCGCTATAGCTGCTTCATTGGTTCTTGACTTATTTTCGGAAAAAAGCATACACTTTTTAAACACCTGCAATAAAATCTTTAAAGAAGAACTTTCGTAGTCTGCAAAAATTGAATGAAACTTTGGCAGTCTGCGGAGGATTTTTAGAAAATTTGACAGGATTCGCGATTTTTTTTTTCTTTTTGAAATTTTTCAGTCCCAAAATGGGTGGGGAAAACTGAACTATAGACTTACTGGCATATACGAGGGTTGGTTCATAAGTTTCGAGACTTCTTGAAATACAGTAGATCCAACCACGTTTCAACATTAAAAAAAAAATGTTTTTTACTCGCAAAGCCCCATCATTTGGCAACACTTTAGTGTTGTTCAACATACTCTCCGCCGATTTTAATGCACTTCTTTCATGCAATAAATCCAACGATCGAAACAGTGCCAAATATCGAGAAAATTTAGTTGATTAGGTAACCAGCTGTGACTTATTCTGGCTGTTCCCAATGGTAAAGAACAATACCTGAAATAGATTGATTTAAAAGACAGGAATACAGCCTCATTTGCGCCGTGAAAGAGCAGCTTAAATCAATTCTATAGGACTCGATTTCCGGCACTCTTTTGATCGTTGGATTTCTCGCATGAGACAATGCATTGACATCGGCGGAAAGTATGTTGAACAGCTTAGAACGAAGTGTTGCCAAATGATGGGGCAATGCGAGTAAATAATTTTTTGTGGAATTGTTGAAACTCCGTTGGATTTACTTTAAAAAAAAGGAACAAAACGTATGAACCAACCCACGTACAGTATATTTACTGTATCTACATTCGCATGCCGCATTTATCGCAGGTTTTGTACAAGTATACCGACGTCAACCTGGGGAACGGTTTCAACATGTCCACCGGGATTTTTACCGCACCGGTAGCCGGATTGTACGAGTTCAACTGGGTCGCCGAAAAGGGATCGCCGGCTACTCAGAGCTCGGCCCATCTCAAGGTCCAGTCGGCAGGTTCGAATGTCACCGATGAAGCGGGGTCAGGGTTCTTTCCTGCAGCCACCTGCGCAACCATGATCATCTCGACCCAGAGCTACCTGAATTCGACTGACCGGGCGTGGGTGGAATACACCGGGGAATTCGGCACAGCCAACGCGAACGGAACCGGGAACGCCGCTTTCGAGTTCAGCACTTTCATCAGGTTCTCTGGAAGGCTGATTGCGACAGGAAGTCATACCTCTCTGTGGTAGCAGCAGCGTCATTCCTGACACAAGATTGGAGATGTATGATGTCTCCTATACCCAGGCAACGTCTTGGAGNGAATTCGGCACAGCCAACGCGAACGGAACCGGGAACGCCGCTTTCGAGTTCAGCACTTTCATCAGGTTCTCTGGAAGGCTGATTGCGACAGGAAGTCATACCTCTCTGTGGTAGCAGCAGCGTCATTCCTGACACAAGATTGGAGATGTATGATGTTTCCTATACCCAGGCAACGTCTTGGAGACGAGAAACGGAGAGACATTATATTCGCATTGTACTACGTACGTTTTGATCGGAAAATGTAAAACTGAAATGCTGTACATACAAACGTGTAAATATTATTTACTCATATACACCGAACAGCCTTTTTATTAAGACAGCTATATACAGTACAAGACGCAGCACGTTATTTCTATATACCTTTGCCACAGGGGAGCCCGTTTATTTTCTTTGGCCAATTTACAAAAGCAAGTTAGCAGATAGCAAAATGCACAAGTTTTGAAATTTGTTTCAGATTAGTTGTGGGAATAAGGGAATTCATGCGAGGACGTACATCAACAACAAAAAATGCACCGCAGTTTATACGCCTTGTTTTTATTACATGACATGAAGTCGCCAAGTACTTACCTTAACGTCATGTCATTAAGAATAAAAAGCAATCGAGATCAGGCGTCGTAAGCACCAAAAGTACTTATTTAAAACAACCATATACTTCGGAAATATTTTCGTACCTTTTTCAATAAACGTTCCTACTTCAGAAAAGAACACAATGAAGATATCCCCTATAATAAAGTTACTTGCGTTCGTAAGTGTGTGGGACCTCACCTCTCTTACTTTTTACTTAGGGCTATTTACGAAATCCGAACTCCCTCCCACAGAGCCCCCAGTGAGGCCTGCAGGAGTAAATATGCGGAACAAAAATAATGTACTGTACTTCAGCGGTTCATGAATGGAATTGCAGTACAGTAATTCTTATTTTTCGTTAGCTCTAGTCCGCAGCATTCGTGGTTTTCATGAATAAATTTTGTTGTATATACTTCGGAAATATTTTCGTACCTTTTTCAATAAACGTTCCTACTTCAGAAAAGAACACAATGAAGATATTGAAGCAATAATGTCATTCTAAAACGATTGAGTTCAACCGAACTAATTGGGTGCACGACCATTCTGTTCCGTTAAAGTCGTGACGTGTTTGCCACACTTCTGTTTGAAAACCGCCCGGAATTGCGGCTGAGTACTGTACTTTTAACAAGTCCGGTCCGCATAAAAGCAGGTCAGAGACGCCTCACATACACGAGTCATTCAGACTCAGATTTTTTGGAGAATTCGCAAAAAATTAAGTTGGCGTGAGCACTTTCCGCAGATTTATCTGTTTTAGGTGAAATACTTAGGTTTTGAGTTCCGATCATTCAAGTGAAATTTCTTCCTATGGATTAAAGAATTGCAAAATTGTGTTAATTTCCTTAAGTATAAAATTATTATGGGGTAATCAAAACCGTATAATCGGCATACCAACCTCCATCATCTCTGGCAAGTGTTATTGTCCCAGAATGGCGCCCGATTTCGCAGAAAAAGTGACCATGAAATAAATAACGCGAATGTCACTGTATAATGGGAAAACACACCACTCACCAGCAGGGCAGAGAGAAGAATGGACTTGAATGCCATTACTTCATCAGAAAACCATGATAAATAAATCCATGAATGTACAGTGAAGGATCACCCCAGAGAGGAATCCTTATGAAGTTGCAGAAACTCTCTCTCCTGGGAAGCCGTTCTATATTATTTGTGAGAAATTATACGCCATTAGAAATGGTGAAAATCGTAGTTTTCGATACTTGAATAATGATCTTGCAAAAATGCAAACTCGTAGAAATCGGTAAAAAGCGGGGTACTTTTTTATTCGCTTCTCGCGACACTTCGCAACATAAATCAAATCACGTCGGCTAGGGACTATATAAACAACACTTGGCAATGTCAACTATTGATAATAGATGGGCATTCAGCTCCTTCCATAAATCATTTCTGATGCTCCACCCGAAGACTTCGTAGAGTTCAAGACGCCCAAGACCTGTCGGAGGAAACGACAGGTTAGAAAAGTACATTGAGTGAACTAGTGATAATTTCTCATGGATTCTCTTCAGCCCTGTTGAGCTTTGAAAACTGTCACGAGTAATCAAGTTCGAAGAATTTCATCATAACTGGATTTATCGATCGATCGAATTTCGATTCACAGTAATACCTTGCATTCGAGGGAACAGTCTCTCCGGCGAGACGGACGGAGTCAAAAACAGAAGCCCACCATTAATCCACATCGACGTCGCTTCTTCGTTGCTCGGAGATTCGGAGGGCTGTAAAATACAGTACTGTATTGTACATAAATGATCGGCGACCGAAATGGCGTCAGTTTTCGAATTCCAGAATGATCTCCTTCCGCTTCTCTTCCTGCAAGGAAAAATCACGCAAATTTCAAAACTCATTCATAAAGAAGAAGATTTTCGACAAACGCGAAGAAATTCAGAATCCTTTTGATAAAATCCACGGCTGTATCATGAATCGTTTATCATCACTTCGAAGAAAAGAAATACGGGAAAATATGCTCAACAAACTTACGAATTTCGTCGGATCCATTTCAAAGAGCTCCTGGACATAATGCTCCATCCCGAATAATTTCTGACATTTGATGAGAAGTTTCCGCATAAAACTGTATCACTGATCCTCCTCGTTCATCAACGCGGACACGCAGAGCAACGGCGATCTGGCCAAGTCAGTCTCACACGCCTGAGAAGATCAATATTTTCTTTGTCACTTGATATGGACGGAGATTCAAGAACCTCGCAGTTCGATTATTATATCAGTTGAAATTTTTTCCCGTCACTCAAAAAATCAGACAGGGATAACAGAATCATCACGCGAAGATGTCAACAAAACGCAGATCCTCACGTACCTTTTCAAACATCAGGCCAACCACGAGGTCGAGTTCATTCTGACGGTGAATCGGCTTGGATACTACTCGACTCATCGAGGATTCAAAGTTCAAAATCGTGAGCACGTCCAACAAGCCTCGAACTTTCTTCACCAGAACCTACGAACATACAGTCATAAATTATCAAATTACCTTAGTAACAACGCGGTGGAAATTGTGTGGTCGAAGAAAAATTACAGTGAGTAAACTTCACAGAGGTTTACTTGATACGTAGAGATTTTCCAGCAAAAAATAGAATAAAATTCCAAAATTACCGCTGGGTGCATCCACCCGGGAAGTTAAATTGTCGACGTGAAACCTGAATCATTAAAAACAAATTTCATTGCACGATAGACAGTGAGAACGAGAATCCTAAAGAACACTCACCCGTGAAGGTACATGTTTCAGGATCCACTTGAGATCACTTCTTCGATATCAGACAGCTTCGTTTCGGTTCCCGAAAAGATGACGACAGGATGATTTTTTCCCACCTAATGGTACCCACCTCGTGCACCTGCGATTTTGGTCCGCGCCAATGCAGCTCATGGGACGTCAGCGAAATGAAACGGTTGGGAGTCTTGCACAGATTCCATCACATGACAGAACCAATCAATGGATTTGATGACAAGAACCTAAAATTACCTGGCATGCAGCTTCCAGAAGAGGATTTCCAAATCACGAAAAACCTAAATGCAAATCAGCCAAAAATTCCCCGCTTCTAAATCGAACGGTATTCAATGTAATGAACGAAATTTTCTTACGATTAAGAGAAACCACCCTATCTTCCAAATGCAAAAATGATCAGTAGCGACGTCATTCGTCACCTTCACGTGCGACCTTTTCGTGAAGTATGAGTAACACGAAGAACGATTAAATCTTCAGTAACACATCGTTCCTAGTCATATAGGATTCGATTCCACGTCTACATTCTACAGTACCAAGATTCAGCCCCAAAAATTCAGATGCATAACCGTGGAAGTTTCGTCAATAAATTTAGCCAGTGTGACGTTCTGCTTTCGTAAGAAATCAATGCACGCTCTTCGCAAACCAAGTTCAGATCATACAAATTAACGTTTTTATCAGAGAACACGTTTCAGTGAAATTAATCAAGTTCTGTAAATACTCGCACGTAGACTCGTTGGTTGTCTTGTGGTAGTTACAATTCGACCATCTGAGCTCGATTACGGAAACTTCCTGAAGAAATTTGACGAAATCAGCAACAGCCGATCGTAAAGTATGGTACAATTTTTTATTTTTATTCTGATGATATAGGTTCATTAAATTATAACATTTCCAAACCCTCAGTTATGTACACGATTGAAAAAGGGGCGGCAAAATCGATCCCACAGGAGTCCACGAAATCAGCAGCAGCCGCCAACCGACCTACACGTCGTGGGAAAGATTCAACAGCGCAACCTGCGCTCATCCGAACGAGCGACACGGGGGAACGAAGACCTCAGCAGAACCAGAACAAGAGTTGGAACGGGCGGGGGTGGTGGAAGTCGGAACAAGACACGAACACCGCACCAGAACCTCCTCGCTTTGATGTACTCGATACGAGGGAAAGAAAAAAACTAGGACTAAAGGGGAACGTGATTAAATTCGCGGTTCAAGTCGCCGCGCGCGGAAAAACCATGTAAAAATATTGTCAAATTTTCGCCTTTAAAACCACATGGGCTGCCGCCAGATTCCTGCCCCCGTAGGGAAGGACGCGTGCAAGCGAATCCATGATGATGCGGGCGAGAACCAACTGCAACAAGCAGTTCGCTCTTTTTCTAACCGGGGCCAAGAATCCAGAGAGAAGGAAAACGAGTAGGCAGTTCAAAAAAAATCAAGGTTACCGTTTCCGATGGGGAGGGGCTGAAGACCGATCACGAATTGTCGAGCAACAGAAAAGAGAAAAACCTAACAAACTCTTCCAAACGCACACTAGTAACAACGTCGTTCAATTCCGCAGGTGTTTCCCTTTATCCTTCCCAATCTGCAGGAGAGACGGATACCAACTAGATAATTTACCGAGTCCGGAGCAAGCAGGACAAAACGCAACGGAGAACTCTCCATTCGGTCAAACTCAAAATTCAAAGAAACAAAACCGAGACGTTCACTTGGAGAGCAATGGGGCACGTGGACTCGAAAACGACGGCACGGCGAACCCTCGGCCTTTTCTTCCCTCGCTTTTATCCATCGCGATTATAATCCTAAATCGGCAATCATCGCGAGAATACCAGGCTCAAAAATCCATATTATCCATTCAGGACATGAGCCAGACAAATAGAAACCCTAACACACACGCACACCCTCTCGCACACAAGCTTTCTCCTGACACTCCCTAAATGTCCAAGTCGCAGGTGATTGGACGTGGACACAAACACTCGAGGCTATAGCCGCGGGCGTAAGGTCAATTCTCTGACGCATCATTGGCATCACCGTCGCTTTCGGCAGTCCTGAGCCACTCGAAGAACGGCTTCATGGCTTCGTGCGACACGGCGTAACCGCGGAGGCACATCTTGCTGCCGTCCGCGTACCAATTGTCGAATGTTTCTTCCGCCACTAACTCCGCATCGTGGACCATTTCGAATAGGCGTACATGCATCCCTAGGAGAGAACATCACGGAGTGAACCTAACGGATGCATGATACCGTTCCATCTTACGTAACAGAAAAATGTTTTTCAGCCTGACATCGACAGTTCCAGTTATAACTGTCGGCCATTACGGAATACATGTCCGAATTAATAACCCCTTGTTCTAGAAACAGTAAAATATCTCTTTCCATTTCCGTCCAAGATTGCACTTACTCTTAAAAAAAAAAAAACCGAATCAATGGGGGCAGATTTTCCACAAATTGGTTCCACATTTGAATTTCAGCTCAATGACGAAGGGGTTAGGTCCTCGGACCAAAAAGTTCGCCTCGCGAATTGATACGAGGATGGATAGGAATTCTATATGATAGTTACGCGTAAGCTACCTTAATTCGAGGAAAATAAACCGAGGACCTTTATTACGGATGATAAATTTAATAAGCTGGCTACAAGCGTTCAAAACTTCCGGACAGACCTAGACCAAAATGAATGCAAAAACGTTCACACACCTTTGGGATGACCACGATCCTCCAACAAGTGCGTGGAAGCAATGAGAACCTGCATTTCTAGCTCTGGCTTGTTGTCTGAGAAACGAGCCAGGACAGGCTTGCGCAACATGAAAAGCTTTTTCTGCTCTTCATCAGGGCCTTCGCGCATGAGTGTGGAATCTAATATCGCATACACCAAAGCTCGGACGAAGTGAACCTCTCCTCGACATTCCGGAGCCACACGATCCTGTCAACGGAAGTGGAAAACATAATGCGACGAGAAACATACAAAAAACGACTTTATTCCACATCCAGCCGGGGATATGATTCGTATTGTGTGTAACGACGACAGGACAGTTTCAATCGCTCGCACGCTGTGACTAGGGAGTGACTGTTCGGAATCAGGACAGGACACGCGGGTTGACCCCAAGGAAACTGCGCGGGCGAGAGCAGAAACCTCTGCTAACTGCACACCTAATGAACACCTTCACACCCCCATTTTCTTCGGCTAAAACAAAGGCTAGGTATTAATGAATTTCAGTTTTAAAAACACGAATTACGATCGATCACGAACTAAATCCGCATGAACAGACACCTCCCATATTCTCCTGCACGACTCAATTTCAAATGTATTACTTTTAAATTAAAGTTGAGATGGCCCATTGAGATGAACGTGGAAATGCAGCAAAGCAGTTTTCGAACAGATATTCGGAGTTTTAAGGTAAGATCTTTCACGTGAGTGAAACACAGGTTATCACCATGTATTTTCTATTATACATGACCGTTCACACCACAGTGGGGCAAATCGATTTTTTCCCCCCATACTATTGTACTTCATGTACCGACATTTGGCACATCAATTCGTCCTCTTAAAACGATGTTCATTCCAGGAACCTGATGGGCTCGAAGATTCTGAATATGGAAGGGCGTAATGAAAAAGCTTTGATTTTCAGGATCGTGTTTTTAACTTCGCAAGTCCTTCGTCGACAACAAAAATAATGGATCTTACCACAAATTTAATGGGCGCGATCATTCAAATGGGGAAGGGTCAGACGATGAATACCCACCTCCGGACGATAGAAAGCTGTAGGATCGCTCAACATGCGACGCATAAAAAAAGTACGCATGATTCATCAATCTGTCGTTCACGCAACACTTGCCGACGAATTTTTCTTTTTTTTTTTAATGAGGAAAGCATTTGAGAATTAAACCGAAATGTAACTCACGTTGAGCCACGTCAACAATTCATCATTCGTTGGCGGAGGATAGGATTTTGTGAGCTCCTTCAAGAATTCATTTCGGAATCTCTCTGCACTCTTTTCGTTCACCCACTCTGATGCGCCACCCGAAGTCTTCACAGAATTCAAGAAGCCCAAACCCTTTCATGAAAGAAACATACGTTAGAAAAATACGGACAACATTCATATTTCCTTACGGACTATTTTCAGCCCTGTTGAGCTTTGAAAACTGTCACGAGTAATCAAGTTCGAAGAAATTCATCATCTCTGGATTTCACAATCGATCGAATTTCGATTAATAACTGTACCTTGGATTCGAGAAAACCGTCTTTCCGGCCAGACGGGCAGAGGTCCGAAACAGTGAGCCCACCATTGATCCACATCTCCGTCGCTTCTTCTTCGCTCTGGAATTCGGTAATTTGAAAATAATCAGTGACCACAACGGCAGTTCAACATGATGATTCCTCACAGCAGATTTCAAGATAGCAGTAGCCAGTTTATCGAATCCCTGGGATTCAGAATCTTTGAAGCACTTCTTCAGCTCTCTGAGCTTCAACCCGTCGCTCGTCGTGAACACCGGGCCTGTTACAAAAGCAAAATTTGATGTAACCGAGCATCGCATCAAAAAGGTCCCCCACAATGAAACAGTACTTACTTAAACACTGCCCAACGTAATCCCAGAACTTGGGCAAGTCGATGATTAGGTCTTCAGAATTGTCCAACAGACATCGCACTCCTCGCACGAAAGCATCCGCTGTCAATACTTTAGATTTCAGTAGCATGCTCAAAAACGAGCCGAACTTCTTCCGGAAGGATTCGGGCTTCTCCACCGAATGATTCAGCCCCTCGTGCACAAATATGTGCACATTAGTCTCATGGAAACTTTTTATCACATCACCTACAGATTCCTGTAAAAACGTGAGGAATACGTATATTATACGGGATATCAGGAATCGTGGAAGAAATCACAGCACTGTATTAAAATTGTTAGAACTTGAGAAAATTCAGATCCGTTAAGCCTGCCGTGAGATACATGTTCAATTTTTACATTTGACTCAACCTCAAATACATTACAGTACATCGGTTCACATTTACAGCCTATGCTTGAAAATTCCTGAACGGTCACGCGATGACGAGCTTAATATTTAAGTGATTTGTAACCGTTAAATGTGGCATATCAACAATTTTAATCGGAAATACAGTGCGTATGGATAATTCGGGGAAAAAGCGTTTCCTTCCAATAAGGACTAGCTCATCAGATACGAGAGTATGAGCTACTGTATCAAGCAAAAGCTTTCAACTAGATTAGAGAATGCTCCGCATCGTACCATGATTGAAAGCGGGCCACTGTAAGCATCGTAGTACAGTACCGCCATTTCGAAGAAAAAGGATGCAGAATTCCGTAAAATCTACGCGAAGACATTCACGAACTTCCATGAATAACTGAAATTTCTTCAGATAGAGGATTCCTAACCTCAAAAAGACACGACTTTTCGAGGAATTGCAGGAGATAGTGGCGAACAATACTCACACTCGAAGGATCACAGTCAGGGAAACAATATTTATCGGTGAACTTCATAGTGAGCTCTTGCAGCGTCTTTTCTTCTTCGTTCGCCGGACCAGACAACTCTGTCGGCAAACTGTCCAAGGGCGGTGGGGCGCTGGGCGGGGGATTCGATGGTGGAGCTCTTGCGCCCGATGCCGCCGGAGCAGCATAATCGCGGTCGCGGTCACGGTCACGAGACGACATCATGGACGTGGTACCGCCGTGCTTGCCGCCATAGCGACCACCGTCGTCACCGAAGCGACTCATGGAACCGTCACGAGAACTACCCATGCTATGAGACGGTCGGATGTCTTGTCCTGGCCCTATTACATAAGAATTAAAAAATTAAATTCAGCGATTTCCGAAGGAGATACTGTACTGTACACATGCGGGTTTCTAGTCCGGAGATCTCAGAATATTTCCACGAGCTCGCATTGAATCGATTGAATAATTCTCCGAGCTACACACTTGCATGCCACCAAACCTTTTTTCCTAAAAAAATCATTTAAAATAGAGAATAAATAATGAAAGAAATAGAGTTTACAAAATACCGAACGAAAACAACCCGTTCGTGACGTTCTTTACTACCCTACAGAAATTTAGATCATGATCCGATCGAACCCTCATCACTGGAATCCAGTTCTTTCCCGTTGCGAAGGGAGACGTCCTGCCTACGCCATTTTCAAAAACACTCTCGAATGCCTGGAGACGGCTGCATGAGAAAACTCGTACAATCTAATGGAAACTGCACAATTTTAAATCCTCACTTGCGAATTATTTCTAGATCTAGCATCTTCCTACAAATCAATGCAGAGTTTTGACTGAACAGCAGTTGATCACATGCATTACATTCGATTACACGAATACGAGATAGCTCGAGTTTTGAAAAAGCTCAATAAATGCCTTAATTTTGATGAGTTTCCTAGATTTTTCGCGTTAGACGAAATTCTGCTCCAAAGCGAATTGACGACGAATCGCATCTCGAACTTCACCTCATTGAGTTCGGAGCTCAAACCAAGAGCACCCGAGGCCCCGCCTCGAACGAGTGCGATAAAAAAAAATCTACGATTGTGGAACAGCCATGCGGACAAACATTAGGGACACAACGACACGACACAGCTATTCACTCCGAACTATCGCTTGCCTCTTTCCCTTGGATTCTCTCCGTAATTCCTTCGTACGATTAGCACGTTATCGTCAGCATCGCTTTCCCCATCCATCCCTTCGTCGAATACAAATTCACGCTTTCGTTATTAGGACATGTAAATGCAACACCCACGACCGTTATTGGCAGACTTGTCTTTCACGAGGAAATGTTTTCCGAACTGTCGAATTTGAGAACCAAAAGAACACTCACCACGAATATTTCCTCTTCTTCCCTGGTCGTTCCGGAAACTATCCCGTCCCATGCCCTGCTTCTGCTGCATCCTGGGCGGAATGGTTGTAGACCGTGAACTTCCACTGAAAAAGCAAGTCTTATCATCTCTTCATCCCATAATACAGTATAAAAAGAATAAGCAGAAAATTTTCAATCAGAATCCTTTTGAAATCCTCACACATGAAGATAACATCTTCAATCAAGTTCAATTTCCTCATCATACGTCGTACTTAGCGACAGTCCCGTAATGATACAGCTCACGTAATTGATAAATAAATCAACAACACCCTGTCGAATGCTTAGATCCAACTGACGTGCTTCCTCATTGGAACTCACAACTAGCATATTCCAATCTCAGATCACAACAAAAACAGATCATTTCGACATCAAGTCGAAATGATCGTCGTAGTTTCAGTCGTATACTAAAATCGAAATCGGACAGCTCCAATAAACTGTAGAACTCACGTGGCTGCTGATGTTCATCCGAACTTACATTCACGGGGCATTCGCTTAAATTTAAATACAGTGCAGTAGTTATAAAAAACGCGTGTACCTGTGACCACGGCCAGCGTCAGTGTTACCATCGCTCAGGCTTGTGAAGCGATTGGACAAATCGGCGGAACGAGCACTGGCGCCGCCACCCGCACCCTCGCCCCAAGCCTTCATCTGTGGGGCGAATACGCTGTTTCCTGATCCTGTAAAACCTCCAGCAGCCATAAGGCGACTCGTGTCATACGACTGCCGCTCTCGCTTCTGCTGCACGAATTGCCACTCCTCGTTATTCGGCTGTTGTTGATTCCCTCCACGTGTACCTAAAATCAAATTGGAGTAAGTTAACACAGCCTTGATTTGTATACCGTGAGTTAAAAATGCAAGTCCACACTCTTAAATTTAAATGTAGGTTCTTAAATTACGCGCCCAAAACCCAAAAAATTGATCTTGTATCGGCCAAAACCGAACCCCAATAATTGATGGGTATGCGATACCACGAGCGAATACGATTGAAACCCTCATTTCAACCTTTATTTAAGCGAGGAAAAATTGAGGGGCAACTGACCTGCGGGAGTGCCACGTGGACGATGCTGCTGTTGCTGCCTCTGCTTCTCTTGGGCTTTGGCTTCATGGAATTCGTTCATTTCTATCATCTTCTTGCTTTCTTCGGCTCGAGCTTCGCGATGGATCTGCTCAATTGTCTTGGGCTTGTAATCCTCACGACGCGGGACCCACTTGGACTTGCGTAGGTCAACCACGTCCATCAATAAGCAACGTACTCTGGTAGAAGTCTCCTTCTTGTCCACGAACCCTTTCAACAGGTCGAAGTAACCATTCATCTTCACCTGAAAAAAAGAAATCCAAGTTCAACACCATCTCACAGGAATACCGGGAGCATAATTTTAGCGTAGAATAGCTTCATTGTAATTTTAAAATGCATCAAGCCTGAACTCCTGCTTAAACCTTGAAGTGGAAGTACGCGCTCAAGATGAATTAAGAATTTTTCTGAATAAACTTCACTACTGGACACGATCATTTCCAGTCAGAACACCGTTATTACTAAATTTATCGGAGATCTTACCGAGTGCTCCCCCAGTTGATCTCTTCCTTGCGAATCCTTCGTAGGGTTGGGAGCCTCATTATCCAGCTTAGCTCCAATAGTGGTCAACAGTTTACAAAGGCACTCGAGATAGTCTTCGTCGCGTGTTTTCTCCCATCCATTCAGCATATTCAGCACGCATCCGTGCATTATGTTCCCCGTGAGCATGCCCTTCATGAACAATTCTCCTATAAACCTAATCGTGCCTAAATATCGTCTCTTCATTTTCCTATCTTTATCCTCCAAGTCTAGCATCATCTCCTTCCGCTTCTCTTCCTGTAACGAAAAATCAGGAACATTTCAACTCATTTATCAAAAAGAGGATTCAACACCAAATGCTATCGAATTCAGAATCCTTTTGAAAAAATCCACGGCTGTGTCATGAATCGGTTATCATCACGTCAAAGATACAAAATACGAGAGAATATACAAGAAACTCACCGATTTCGTCTGCTCTATTTCAATACGCTTCTGGTCCCGATCGGCGTCGAAACGCTGTTCCATTTCGAACTCCTTTTGACATTTGATGAGAAGTTTCTTCCTAAAACTATATCGCTGATCATTCTCATCCTTCACCGTAATTGCCGTGGACAAGTGGTGACAAAGCGAGGCATAGGCAGTGGCAAAGCCGGGCTCATCACACGCCTGAGAAGATCAAAATTACTCATCACTAACCATTCGAAGAAGAAACAAGGAACATAAGGTGATCTAATATTTTGTATCAGTTGAAATTTTATCTGTCACTCAAAACTTCCGACAGGGATAACGAAATCATCATTAAAAAAACTAACCAACAAAACGCTTATCTTCACGTACCTTTTCGAATACCAAGTCGATCACGCAGTCGAGTTCCTCGTGTGTGTGAATAGGAAGGTCTTTCACCTGACCCAACAAGGTTTCAAATTTAGACGGCGTGAGCTTGTTCAGCACACCTCGAACTTTTTTGGCCAGAACCTTCGAAATGAACGGAAGCCCGTTAATACAGTCGTTGAGATTTCATGTTGTTACGGACTCCAACAAATTCAGAAAGGTTGAAGAAAAAGCTGACGTATTCGAGGATAATTAAGACTACCTCATGCATTTCAGAGGAAGGCTTCTCGTCGGGCACAGCAACAACAGACGGCTTCCACGCGTTCTTCGAGCGTTGCAGACACACATCATCGATTGATACCGAGATCACA
Organism: Notodromas monacha; assembly: GCA_905338405.1. Lineage (NCBI taxonomy): Eukaryota > Metazoa > Arthropoda > Ostracoda > Podocopida > Cyprididae > Notodromas > Notodromas monacha. Next base: position 92,925 of record CAJPEX010000176.1, on the reverse strand, counting down.
CGCTGCTGCTGACTTGACGGCTGCATCTGCCGGTCGTTGCGACGACCCTGCAGACTGGGCCTTTTCGTGGCCCCCTATTCAGAAGAGGAGATAAACGTGAATCGGTGGACCCAAACACAGCGGCACACGACGATATTAAGAATAGGAATCAGAAATTCGTCGTCAGCATATCGTCTCAGCCAGGGATAAAGTACATCATACCAAATAATTCGGCCTCCAAAAGCACGGAAATACTTTAGCATTTCCCAGTAAAAACGTATTGGCGATAGTGGTTGCTGCGAAACAGTAGACAACTGTACAGTCCATAATTTCATTTCAGAACTAATCGATGACAGAGAATTTTCTCTGCATTGAATTCTGCATCGAATTTTTTTTCCTGGTCTGATAGGGGGCTCTAACCATGTTCGAAGTGTACTAGAACGAAATTCACTTCAGTGTAGAGGCTCATTTTCTGCTTGTTCCCGAGTTTCGTCGTACCACCTGTATATTTCATTCGCGATAGAATTATGCGAATGAGGTGAATGGTCTGATTGTTGAACGATTATCAAGATTTTACCCATCATTCAGAAATTCATTTCGACCACATTACAGGATCGTAACCGAAACGAAGTATGCACGAAACATTTTGAATCGCGTAGACTCGTACTGGGAACAGATGGCATATTTAAGCGGTTTTACGTTTATTTTTCGAGAATCGTGGTTTCATCCACCTCAACAAAATCGCGAAACTTCTCAGAAGCTCATTTTCATTCAACGGATACACTCAACTCCAATGCGATTTTACTGAGAACTGAAGACAAGACAGAATTCAATTCAACGTGGAATCTGATAGCACTTACACTCCGCCCACTGTCACGATAGGAAGGAACGCCACTAACAGAAGCTCCCTTCACGTAATGTGGCGTGAAATCATGGTGGCCACCACCGCGGCCGCCATCGGCCACGTTCTTAGACCCCCTTTCGACGTGATCTTTCCATTTGGAAATCTTCTCCGTCACTACCTGCATATCTTTCGGACAAGTCCTCGCATACGGGCAATCTCGAAGGGCCATCAAGAAATCTCGATCGTAAACTCGCTTCCCATCGGGGTTCGTCGGACTGTACTGCCCTTCCTTGTAAACCAGCTCAGACAGGTAGCTGGGAACCTCGGGGGCGTCTGGAGGAGCGGTGTTCGATTCTGCGGCCGGCGCCGGTGCAGCTGATTGCTCCGGGGCTGGCGGAGTTGGAGACGCACACGCCGGTGGGACAGCGGCAGGGGCGGCGGCGGCGGCTGTGGGGGCTGCTGGTTCCACGAACGCATCCATGTCTCCAGCGCCGTCTGCCCCCTTGGATTCCCATTTCGCCTTGTCCTTCCCTCTCTTCTCCTTCGGACGTTGCGTGGCTTTACCCGCTGGAAGAAAAGCAAACGTGTCATCATCGACTTACACGTACACAATCATACGCGAGTACTGTGCAATCCCGAGATTAACGGTACCTACGGCCTTTTACATCAATCACGAATGGCCAGTCTTGACAAAAACCAAATCCTGTCCGGCGATACAGATTCAGTACATGCATGAAACAAATTCAATTCACGTGAAGGTGCCTCTCCTATGACGAACAGTATGTAAAGTTATCAGGTACGGTTACACAAATTGAACTTCGCAGAATACCCCCAAAAATCATTGTCTACACTTCTGAACTTTCTACGTAAGGAAGAGGAATATTCAGCGACTCGTAGGGTCTTTGTAAGACTATACAGCATAACGCTTTAAAGGTTTTGAATTCAATTCGAATTCCGGAAATCATTTCATCGATCAGGTTACGGTAAGGAAGCTATACGATGAAATTGTTCTACAGTATTACGGGCAATTGTTATGTTAACGTTAGTTCTGATTTTTTTTCCTGTGATACTGAGATAATGTTTCAATTCAACAAGAATTGCGTCTCTTCCTAACGGTTTGGTATCGAACTTATCCCCATACAATCTACAGTACGCAACTGTTCAAAAGCATCATCGGACAACTTGTCGCAGAATGTAGTCAACGGGAAAAATTATTCTCTAAGCGCGCAAGTAAAACGAACGATTACAATGCTATTCGATGAACAGAACCGTTGCACACACAACACCTGCACGTTCGCCGACATTCGCAAAACAATTCTAAAAGCAATGCAGAATATGAACACTCCAACTGAAACTGAACTAATAGTTTACAACATTCATTCATCAGTGGGGTTTAAGGGGTAAAAGCGGAAAAATTCATTGACAAGAGGAAATTCGATTAGAAAACGCTGTCAGGGCGAGAAACGAAGTTGTCAGAAAGAAACGTTTCGAAGGAAACGAAACTCCGCGGGACAAAACTTCTTATAAAATATTTGAAAAACCCCGTAGAATGGAACGCAATGTAGTCAGCAGTTTTTAGGGCGTCAGAAGCTTGTCAGTTATTCCGAAATTTCTTTCACCACGAATTTCAATGGTTCGACAGAAGGCATTTGCATGCGGAACAATTGAACTTGCACTTAGTTCTACCATCCGTCCATAACCTTTTTCGAATAAAGAGGAAGGTGGAAATTTACAGTGCATTTTATACATCAACATATGTGCAGGAGAAATCCGTGGCACGTGGATGGAACATAAAGATCCCCGAAATAATGTTTTATTTGATAATGGACGTCTGCAAATAAATTCCCAGAATAAGCCTTACGGTAAAAGTTCACGATTTAGTAAAATGAACGGCGTGACCTCTGAGACATAAGAGGAAGGAGTGCCGTTATGCAATAGTTGAGAACGTCGCGAAACAGACCAGTGAAAAAACGAATAAGGATGGACAATGAGGGTTAAAAAAATTTCAACTCTTCGATAATTATCCCGTTCAGGGATTGGCTACAGAAATTCGTCTCGCTTTTCGACATACACTACCTAGTCTTAGAACATTACTCCTGTTCTGCGGTTGACCTATGCCTTACCTGAAAAAATCAACTGAACTCCCAGCTGATCTTGGGGGAAATTATTCTATTTAATCTATTTAATTTAAATGAAGTACCGCATTGTATTTCCATGACGGTAACACGCTCAACACCTTCATTTAGTTTCTATCCGTCGTATCTATGAACAGTACTTCGTGAAGTACTGTACGTAGAAAACAGGAAGTCTTCATTCAGGACGAAGGGCACAAACAGCATCTCTTCCTCAAAAAGGAGGAGCCTCAGAAATACAGTAGAATGTTCGAGACGAATTCATGTTTACAACGAATACATTTCTTGGGTCCCTGTCTGATAGCCAGTAGTATTGACAATTAGGCCGAAATCACCTCCCAAACCCGAATTACTCTTACAATAACCTATCCTAGTCTGGAAACCTGACAACCGAACAAAATAATTTAACGTAATTCACAAACCGATCTGGGTCAATAATCAAGAACTGCTCCCTCTTACGCGGAATCAATGGATTTCATAATCTCAGTATTTTTTTTTTGATCCGAGGAAAACAATGGAATAGACAGCGGGGTTGCCATCGTTGCGCGGTGTCCGCTTTTAGTTTTGTAGCCGACGAGAACTGAATAAAGTATGTCGTTAAGACCTGAGAGACTCCTCGTGGGAGCCAGAGGGCCCCTCCGACGGGCATTAGCATCATAGCTAGCACGAGGCGTCACATCGCGTCTTTCCCGTCGGCCGCTTTCTCTCGGAGTCGGACCATCCGTGCCGCCATCCACAGTCACCATCGCAGCTACGAAAGCGACACCACTAGGCGGTGCGAAACCGAGCGCGGCTGAACTTGCACACGACAGCGCATTCGGGGCACGGCACTCGAGACACGCCCCTCACAATTGTATACATAAAAGGAAACCACTTCCACTTGAATACCCAGAGCAAGGCGATCGACATTAAACAAAAATACCAAGATCAAATCACTCCTACCCCTTACACGGATCATTTGACGCCAGCGTTTTGCACAGATTTTTCAACGAAGCGGAGCTCCTTAAAGGCGTAGAACCTCGTGCTCGATAGTGGAACATCGACGCCGAAATCCGGCTATCAGTATCGTCAACGAATTGGGGAGAGGAATCGTGATATGAACACTGAGGAAAGGCTACTAATTAATTACGGAATAAACGTTCAACGTTCAGTTAAACCTGCTTAATTTAAGCCAGAAGTGTTCCCACGCATCAATTATTAAACACAAGTTCTATCCAAAAGACGAGAATCAGCTTTAGCTGCTACTGTATTATGCAGTTTCAGACTTATCCAAGGTTACGAAGGGCCACCAGTTGCACCGCAACAAGCAAAAAATTTAGTTTAAATGCCGGTTTAAAAGCCTGCGCGAAGCTCACAAGATAAAGGGAAATATTTTCAGCGTACGCGGGGAATTTCACGGGTCTGTGGATGCACAGTACTTGTTTATTAGCGTGCATCACGCAGTGAGACACGGTGCGTCATACAAAAAGCTGGTCTCAGGCAAATGGTGGTACAAAATCCACAAATGGTCGAAAAAAATAAACACGTGGGTTGCTTTAGGCTCAACTTGAAGATTTAAAGTACAGTACTGTTGAAGTTCCTGTTCACACCCATGCACTTCGAAGAGCCAATACTGGTTGAATTTTTTGCTGTGAAAGCGTAAGCAACCTTTCTTCAAATTTAATTAATTTTGTATCATCGCATCAGGTGGGTTACCACATACAGTATACGGTATTTCTGAACTCCAACGCTTCTGTCAGGGGAAGTGGTCATATATTAACTTAAGATCGCGTTCAAACGCTAAGCAAAAACCAACATTAAAAATTATTGCGAACCCTCATCCCCGAAATAGAACAGCCGGCTGCTATAACTAAGCATTCATTTACATGCCGAAAATATGTTGATAAATGGTATCGAACTTAATCAGTTTATTGAGTCTTGAATGTTACCAGGTCTTCACGGTTGAAGACACGCAGGAGAAATTACTGAGGAATTTCAAATAAATTTCTTAAATTGGAAAAGTAGGGCGATTTCCGTAGGTGGCTATGAAACGTTCATTTGATTCAGCAGAACAGCCGACACGAAATTTAATCCGGCTTTCAAGTTTCCAAGAAAATTGTCAGAGGAAAAAAGTTGTCAATCAAGACATCCGCCCATTTCGAAAGATTCCGTCACATCAAATTATCAGAAACGCAAACAATCGATATAACCACCGTTAACGAGGTGAGCCTCCAACAGCCGGTCATTACAATTCAGCACATGAATTCTCGATCCAAATAGCGACATAATGCACATTATAACAAGTATGAACCGCGGATTAAATCCTTCGACAAGACGAACGCAACCCACCAGTGCATCCAACTCGGGCACTTCACACATCGCGTGCAATCAACTCGCAAGTTAGCTTCGCGATTCACCGGACCACTCCACTCTCCCCATCCGAAGGACGCGATCATGAATGATGCACTCAAAAAGAAAGACGGAGAGAAAGCAAAAAAAAAGCCGCAAGAGTGGAACAGCTGACGAGTGCCAATTCCGGTTCGGCGCTAAAACACCGAATAACGAATATGCGTGTCAAAGCCGCGTGACGTAAGATACGCGACGGGAACGAAACCAGGAGTCCCCGGCTCGCGTCCAGCCGGAGAGTGGGAACGGGTCGGTCGGCCAATTGCGAAAGACGCATACGGTACCCAGACGTCGTGCGCTCACGGCTGCCGCGATGCATCAAACCGCAGACGCACAGAAACCCGACGCCCCACAAACCAGTATGAGTTAAATTTCCGGATGGAATTCATCAACGAAGACCTCGCGAACCTTCAAATCTATTCGACAAATCATTGTATGTCCCAGAGAGTTCCGACATCCTTTCGCGGCATGAATGAATCAGGTTTTCTGGGAATATCAGACCAACACGCGCAGTTCACTTCGTCTTATACTATGAAGATGAAATCTCGTTTAATACCCCAGAATTGACCAAGATCACCAACACTGGACCATGCATAAATTATTCATGGCCACATATCAGCTCGGCATAAACCAAGATTCCTCTCTATCCTGCCATCGACGAACAAAAGCTAATATGGTCACTGAAATTCTAGGAATTTTTCATAAAGGTGGTACGTACAGTATTTGTCCTTCTCAGTCGCGTTTAGACCTACACAGATGCATGAATAGACGGTCTGGGCTTATACGCAGTTTCCGGCAGTTCACAAAGTTAGAAAATTTCAGAATTGCTTCACCAAGGAGTTAGTCCGTGTGTGATTCGGGAATAGTAAAATGAGTACATACACAAGTTCTCCAGTACTATCCCCATACCCTTTCCACCAGCTTCAACTTGCCCCGAAACGGACATTTCTTGAACACCAACAAATCCAAATGTCAACTACGGATGGCCGTACTCATCAATTGGAAATTACAATCCTCCAACTATTTCCTATGTTTTCGTAGGAATGAATTTGAGACCGTGCAACCAGAAATTAAGAATTGCAACTCATCGAAATTGTGACACATGTTTTCACATTGCGGTCAGTCCAGACGGCGACATAGCGCCAGAACTGGAATGGCGGACCGGCCAGCGAACCGACGCGCGGCAAGCGAAGGAACCCGGACGCGGCACACGCAAACGACTCCAAGAGAGGGAACGATACGAAACCGAGACTCCTGCTGCGTGTCAGTCGGGTGTCTCGGCAGTGTTACCAGATTACGAAGGTACGGTAATGCCGTAGACGAGGGCAGAAAAAACTTTCACAATAATCCCATGTACATGCGCTTCCATACTAGGGTCCAAAAATAAACAGTCACGCGCGATTCGAACATGGTTCGCGTTAAATACCAGCTTTTCCGCCGAATCCTCCTACCTACTGCAGTACGGTACTTCCGGCAGTGAAATACGATCTTCACATCGCCGAACTCGCTTTCAACCAACAGGGAAAAAAAATAGTCCGCTCGCCGCAATAGATAATGTCGGCGACCGACACTCCCTTCTAGAAAACCAGAATGGAATTTTCCGAACGGAACTTTCCCGTATAATCGAAGGATCAGGACTCGAGAACAAAACTGACGAAGTTTCACGAAAATCAAAACCAACTGGCGTACCAAGAGTGCGTAAACCAGAAGTACAGCTTGGAAACCCCCTTCTTCCCATGTACCCAGACGAACAACAATCTGGCCACACTCGAAGCAAGGTCGGCTGCTAGAGCCCAGCCGCTGGGAACCCCATTTGCATCCGCCGCTCACGACGTGGCAGCGTGTCTGACTCACGACGAGCCAGCCGAGATAAAACCTTTCCCCTTCGCACGTACGGTTCCAGCTGATGCACGATTTTTGCCTCAAGACGGAGCATTCGAGGAACTGGTTATGCCGACACAACTTGCATTTTTACCGCACCAAAATGACGCTAGGATCGCTGGACAATTCCGATTTACGGCTTCACGTCCAAAGCAATTACTGCCGTGTACTTTCCACAAATTCAGTACCGCGAAGATTTCACCGCATAGCATCGCTGTCTTTTATCGAGGAAACGCATCCACACAAATAGAGATGCGTTACTACGATACAGGAAGAACTCGATTCACGACATCCCCCGAAGTATTCGGAACATACCGTTGGTCAGACAATGCCCTCGATATTAATTTAAGAGAAATATTAATCCAGTTATTTTTTGGTCGGGTTTTGTATCGAATGCCTCTTGACTCGCGTGTTTCTCTCGGGTTTCCGATATCATAACACGCTTGCAGCTTAATCGTCTTTAAATTCTACAGTAGTTCTGAAAAAAAAAGGAAGTGGAAGAATCTCCAGCAGGGCTTTTCAACCTGCCTTGGGTAGTAACACGCACAATCTCCTGACAACATAACTGGCCAGTTTATGGTGTCCAAGAATTTAACAACGAATTTCTCCCGATTCCCGATGACTGTAATGACCACTTAGACGAGATTTACCACGATCAGAAAAAATACATTGTGTGAATTGAAATCACCAGAGAGAACCATTGGAAATACAAGTTTCATAAGGTTCGAAAAATCTCACCATGAAGAATAATAGCATTGAAATGAACGAACGAAAGGGGTTCATTTTAAATTATTCAATTTCCAGTAGAGGAGCCGGTATTCAAACTTCTTGGGGAAATGTAAAAACTGCTGTACAGTACTTGACATCTTTCGACTAACACAAGTTCGACTGAACCGCTTCTTTCAAGACGATAACAGAAAAGGAGTGCTGTACAGTATCCGTTAAACCGCGAAGTATTCACGTCCTCCATTCTTGCGAATTTGAGTTTACATACCGTACAAAATGTACGGTATGTAAACCGTAAGTCGTAGTCATGCGATGATGCTTCGAGAAGGAAAATTCGCAATTTCGTGTTTGCGACAAAAATCACATGCTTTCAATTTGAAGTTCTTCTTATGATTCCCCAGCCTAGTGATCACACTTTAATTCTTTCAACGGGTCAGTTTATGGACTCAAATGTAAGCTCATTAACTGGCACAAATGTTCCCTCCCGAAACCAGACGAACAATCCGGAACACTCACCATCGGGGACAGATTCCGTAACTGCGGGTTCATCGCCATTCATCAAGACAGGTGTCTCAGCGACAGCCTCGGTGGAGTCAACATTTCCGCTAACAGTTACATCTTCTTCCAATTCCTTCGTCTCCACGTCAGGCACAGGCGGTTCAGGTTTCACAGTATCAATCGTTTCTTTCCCTACCTGCAAGCGTAAAAAAAAAAAAAGAATTAATCAGTGATCTTCCCATAAAAGCTATTGAAATCCAAGAACGAAGACGTGTTTTCTCAATCGTACTTAAAATCCCCTTACACAGGAGGAAAATATACGTAAAATCTTCGTGAAATTCTTCACCTGATACTTAGTCATTTCTTTTTCAAAAACGTAAGGGCTGAGGCACTGCCTCACAAAAGGGAAAACGAGGGCTAACCTAGATTAATTACGAGTAGTTAAGCTTCACAGAGATAAGACCCTGGATCGTTCATCCCCAAGGAGGGATTCAGCAGCATTCAATTGTCATTCAACATGGCTATTCATCTAAGGGAAAACGAATTTCGATCGACCATGTTAAGCCTTCATAAGTTTCTCAGCGCTGCGTTCTTCAGTTCGTCATGCAAAAATATTCCATCTCATGACGATTGAATAGATCTGTCGTATACCAACATAATTTCGTGAGCCTGGCTATTTGAATGCGACAGTAACAAGTTTTGTGTGAGTCATGAGATTCGACAAAAAAAATTGAGCGTTATTCCATCAGAACTTTCAAGCAGCACGAATAAACTCTCGCAAAATGCGGGTAAATTTTTCCAGCATCCCAAAAATTAGGAATTTCTTGTGATGAAGCATTTCCTACTTCGCATAAACAGTACGAGTGTTCACAAGTCAGTGGTTTTCAATACGGTAAAGGTGTTGTCAAGCACGTTCACAACTACTGTACTGTATAATGAAAATCGTTCGGGGGAAAAATGATGAGGATCATGAAAAAATTTGCCATTATTAGACTATTTACTACATGGTTTCCTAGTATCCGCCTGCATTTAAGAGTTTTCAAAACGTTCCTCAATCGAATATTATGATCGATTACTTACCAAGGTTGAAGTAACCGGAGTCGGTTCTTGAACTTCGACATTTTCTTCAGGAATCGGTTCCTCGTGGGCTTCCGCAACTTCAACACCTTCCCTAACTTCGTTCGGGTCTTTGATGTCCAATGCGTGCGACACACGAGGGCCCGGAGGAGCCACATCCGCAGGCGCTTTGGGGGCGGCATCTGCGCGCAAGCTCTCTAGGACGTTCTCGCCAGTATTGGGATTTACAATAGTGACAAGGGTCTTCGTTCGCTGTGTCGGCTGCGGCGGCTGGCTCGGCATGGACATGTGGCCAGCCATGCTTGGATCAGGGCCGCCTTGCAGCGGCGCCCTCATAGCCTGATTCACCACTTGTTGCATGGGTTGATAGGCATACGTAACTGAGGAATGGAAAGGAAGCGTTACCAGGATTCATATTGGATGGAATCGACATCGCTAGAAACCGTGGGCCCTATTTTCATTGGAGTTTTGAACATTTCCGGCGTTACCAGAAATGAAGTCGGTCATGATCTAAAGCTCTGCGGAATGGTCTTCTCGCGTGACATAAGCTGCTGGGATTCTAAAACTTCGAAGTTTTAGTTTTAAACAACACGGTTCGAAGCAGTGCATGAAATAAGAAGATCCTCAAATTTCGAGACCCAGTCGATGAAACGCTTCCCGAAATGCAGGCCTTACCCAAGAAATGACCCAGAATATTTCTGAGACGTGACCTTCAGAGAGCAATAATTTCGTCCGCGAGAGTCGCGATGTTCACAATTGTATCTTTCCTATCCCCTCCCTCGAATTTTTTCTGAACATCAAAACAAGAGCCTTACAACTTCTAACCTTCAAAATTGCAGTGTTCTCTTCAGTGAGAGATCTTCAACGAACTTAGAAACATCCATAGATCATTAGTTAAAAATGTAACATAGGTAAATTTTTGGGGAATTATAAATTTTCAAGGTTTCATCCACAGCATAGTATGGTTACATATAAGTATCCCACTTGCATAGTTTAATAACATGCGCGGAACTCCGAAAAATGTATGTCGATCGACATCGCCATGGATAAGTTGAAAATTCAACTTGACCATTGGCGATTTCGAGCATTTCTTTCGCACTATTGTAGCCAACGCTCGTGACCGAAACAACAAGCATTGAATTTGACTAGTGCCGCATTTCAGATCACTACGGTTAAACTAACACATTGTGTGAATCTTGTGATCGACCGTTCGCATTCCCGAAGAAAATAGAATGTATGACAGGAAATTCATGAACCGTTGTAAATAACCAGTTAAAATTAATGAATCTTTCAATCATCAAAAAGTTACGACTTCGTGAAAGATGACAGGACGACAAGAAACGGTTTCTCGATTCGACAGAGGTCGTTTTCTTTTCGTTTACAGCGAAAATTGCAAATGCCCTTCTCCGCCAACCCCAGTAGGAACTACAGTACATTCAATAGTATAAAATGAGGAGAAATTTTCACCGAAGCGTTTTTTCATGCAGTGAACTAATACTCAGTACTCCAGCAATCTTGACTTAGTTTATAATTTCGGTTTACCCGTTAAGGAATTAACGAGTTATTTCATCAATATCGAAGCGGTTTCACGTACGATATTGCAGTTTCTCCTTCAGCAATTGACCGTAATGTCCCCCTAAGTGAAAAGACAAAAGCGGAAAGGAGGGGCATACAAAATAACAGGAATTCTATGCAATACCTTACGTAAAACTGGATACAGTACACATTTCTCACCACACAAACTTCCTGTACACTAAGAAAATAGGTTACGAGTGAAATCCTCAGGATCATACTCACAAGGTGGCACGAACTGCGGCTGAACAGGACGCTGGTTTGGTCCACGTTGCTGATACTGCAAATCGGAAGATATTGGTATCAATGTCATGCTATTTTAAAATTTTAAAATCACCCATCATTTTTACCACAAAAGAACACGGACTCACCACAGAAAACGGAAAAAACCCCAAACCCTCAGCACGCGACATGGTGACAAATCAAACCGAACGCAAATCTCACTTCTACATCATAGCAAGAAGGAAACTAACCACGAAACAGAAGCAACAAGCATCACGAATGAAAGAAAGGTATACTTTAATCGGTGGCTTTTCACACTGTTGTACACACCCTACGAAGTACTTTCAAGATGTGGCAGATTGTGAACAGCCCATAGCTTCAACGCGGATGAGGGGCACAAAAGACTACGTAGTAAGAATTGAAATTCAAGTACAGTATACGTTGTAAGTTCAGTCCATATTTCATGGATCCAATGCTAGTACCGTACATGCCTATGACTTCTCGAAAACTACGTCTTCCATAGATTTTCGGCTTTCCATGTCACGCTTTTGTTACCCCTAACAGAAACCACGTTTCTGGTCAAATAAATTACATGGTGAACTACTGTACAATAATGTGTTTACTAGAGTACCACGCGCCCTTGAGTCAGATGCGCACCAATTTTCAGTAACAGAAAACTGAACTACAGTATAGACACCAGGATTCAAAATTGGAAATGAATTCAATTAATTTTCAACGGTTTGGATTTCAAAAAAAGGTCCTACCCAACATGCTTACATTATCAAGTGTGACCGAAACACAATTCATAAAAAAATTGTTCGTCAGCTTAGAAAGCGCACCCCCTTTTCTTCTCTCACTTCCGAGAAAAAAGGTGCGAGTGATACTCAGTAAATATGTGACAGCTCATTGCACCATTTCAGCATATGGTGCTGAAATTTAAGGTCGATTATTCGGATTGTTGTGTCTTTTTCAAAAATATACGACGCTCATCAATCAACTGACATTTACAGATTTCCGACGACTTTTGGACACCTAGCATACCACTTATACAGTAAGAAGAATACTGTGGATTGATAAGACTCGCACCAAACGAAACTGAAACATCACGAGTCCGATGAGGAATGCTCAGTTGCACATACGGGAGGGATGTACGACCTTGCTGGGGAAAGACAGGGCCAGACAAATTAAGCGACCAGCGGCAGGTTTCGCAATACGGCGTCCAGGCCACACCCAGGGAAACTAATATACGGTTAGGAAATCGAAGCATTTCGATTCCAGATGATCTCCTTTCGGAACAACGTGTGCCCGTTACATCAGTTGTAACGGACAGCAAGCGATGCCAGAAAAATTAATACTGTAAGCCTCGAAAATAATGAGAATACCCTTCAATGAGTAGATCATTTTGAATTTTTACACGTTCGAAGACGAAAAGCTATTTTAATAGTAGCCAATTGACGAAAAACAGCACGTAATTCTCATTCGATTCTCTTCAATATTCAACTCTCAGCTTAGCATTCCGAGAAAGCTTACACAAGTTAGTTTTTAACATCACGGAAAGTGGTATCGTGGATCGATCCTTATTCCGGTTTCATGTGAATGCCGTAAAACCAGAGGGAAACAAATGGAGACTGGATGTCCCCGGAGTCTACAATTATCGTCAAGGACACGTACGCATACCTTTTCATGCACACATCAATCGATTCAAACCGCCTTACTTCTATAACATTGAGGAATTCATTCAAAATTTCTTGAGCCAACCACTTAGGTTTGGTCACCACAGCCCAACGACCACGTGCAATGATTAAAAATACGCAACATAATTTATGATTAATGCAGGGTACCACAACCAAAGTGAAAAGCCGATCTTTTCGTAACCGGCCGACATAAACTCATAAGTTACAAAAATGAAACGAAAATCCAACCAACTGCAGTATAATACTGTACATAATTAGATTACTGTACTCACTCCTAAAACGAACATCTGTTGTTCGGGTAGCTGGGCTTGCCCGCCGCCACAGTTCCCAGGAATCCCAGCTTGCCCATTGGCCTAAACCAAATCAAAACCCTCTAAAAACCTCTACGACAGACACCCGAAGAGAAGGAATAACGAAATGCAACGTGTGTACACGTTGTAGCAACATCCACTCACCTGCATCGGGATCGCTCCTGGCATCAGCAACGTCATCGGATACTGGGCATTAGCAGGGAACTGCATGAACGCCCTGCCCGCACCGGTGGTGTAATACTAGGGAAAATTACGACAGTTCAACAGATATCTTAATACGACAGCTCAACGGATGCAGCTGCCCGGAAGGGATACATTCTTCTCAATCCCAACAACCCTTCTTCGAAAGCCACTTTTTACAGAAATAATTCCACGAGTCGCAGTTATGTGAATACACAGGACACTTTCTCCATTGAGGAGTTGCGGGCTGGTAGAGAAATTAAGAATTCCCCGTTCTCTATCAACCTTGGAGACTGAACACCATGTCTACGAGAATGGATTCCTACTAGTAACCTGCGTCAACTGTGATTCTCAACGAACTCGTGCTGATCAATTGCAGACGTGGGTTGGGAAAGTAACGACCTCTTAGGTCATCGCGGGGTTTGGTTACAAAAAGATCGCAGGTTCGTCTAGGATCAAGTAGGGTATATACGATTCGTGCACCCGCAAATTAGAACTGTAAGGGAACTTTTAACATTCCGACCGTATGCGATTTTCACTTGAATACGGGCCACACAATTTTCCGAAGAATCAGCAACAAAAATTCAATGCGGCATACAGTCAATAGGAATTCAATGCAACACAACCAAGCCAACTTACCGGCGGCATAGGTGCACGCGGCCTCGGTTGCATCATCGGGTACTGGAATGGCTGGGAACCTGAAACAGACCGATAACTTCTTACTCCTCAGCTACACAGTCAGCGATAACTATTACTCGGAAAACAATCAGCAACATCGTTATCACCAACATGAATGTAAGCAGACCGTCATGATGTGCACAATCATCACAGTAGAGAAATCGAAACGAAGTTACGGAATGGAAATTACCGTAGTCACTAATACCCTGTGACTGCATGACTCCCTGTTGCTGCTTCATATCCGCGACATTAGAAACCGTCGTGTAATGAGACGGCGACGGGGACGGCGATGGCGAACTGTACACGTTAGACCGAAATGACTGGCTAGCACTCACGACTGGATGGAACTGGGCCGCTGAAACAAGAAAATTGGTTCAATTCTTCATCCATCCCACATCAGATGGAGAAACAGACACACTTAGTGGATTAACATAACTTCAATAGCATTCCTTAGATTAATTTCAACCGTACACCAAGCAAACCCGCTCGAAAGAGACCAGCACAAGTACACAAAAATTTAACTTGAGGCTCAAGATTCTGAGATAAAGCTCAACCTTGAGACTGAAGCGGACCATTGAGAATTTCCAACGGTCACAATCGCTAAGGTCCCACCCATAAGACAAAAAAGTGCACGTGCTGCACTGCACAGAAAATACATAATTCACGAAGAGTCGAAATGCACTTACGATATTGACCTCCATGCCCTGCACTGTTCGGTCGAAATCCGCTACCAGCATCGGCAGTGTATCTTCCAGGCAGAAAATCACAATTAGGTTTCTCACACCAATGGAAAAGTGATTCAGAGGAAGAAGTTGGTCTCGGTGCGAAATTTCACTTCGAGAGGCAAGTTGAATAATAGAAGGGAATCCCCCTGCAACCAGGACAGGTTTGAGAACGCGAGCGGCTGAGACGAGAAAGCGTCGCCATGCTCTGTTTCCCGCGCGAAAAAAAAGGAGCAGAAACTCCGAAGAACCGATCAATGGATTATCTCACGTTCGGCCCCCTAAAATCGTCACTAACGAAAAGTTATCTTCCTCCTCCCAGACAGCCATCGGCAACCCTGCGCGAATTTCTTCGAATTCTTTTCCCTCCTCGCTTTCCCTATACGTCCGGCGGGGGAGTTCGAGTGGATACGCTGGCGACACTCCCCGTAACGACGCCACGTCTGAACTTTCCCTAACAGTCCCTCACATATTTCCCGTCACCCAACGCGTTTAGAGGGAGGGCGCGCGCGCGCGCGACCGGCACCCGGCGTTCATCAGAGTTGCCAACTCTTTATCGCAGATTCGCACTGAAGTTCCCCGTCGAACGTTGCTGCAATGACTTCAATCATTGATTACACAGATCTTACTGCCATCATGGTTAATGATCATATTTGACACACTTGCATATTTTCATTATACCGGAAATTACCAAACCATTCGACTAACTTGACTATCATGTACAGTACAGTACAGTACAGTACAGTATCGCACTACACAGGATCAGCACTACTAAAATTGAAAGACAGAATAAACCGGGTCTCGTACTTGATCGCACCAGAAAAACGGTTGAATCAAATCTACTGTTGAACCTCGGCAATTAAACAGAATCTTTGCAATCAATATCTCTTCGGGAAATTAATAGACAGAAGGCAATATTACAACCTCCAACGCAGAGAAGATCGCAACAATACCAAGGAAAGTATCTACGATCCTACCTCGCCCGTACGAATGCACATACGCTAGGGAAATAATCGAAAGAAACGCGGATACGGATCGAAACTAGATTCAAGTCGTGAAGCAGGTTTCCCTGGAAAAAGCAACGATTCTGGACAACCTCAATTTTCAACCGACTCCCTGACGAACCGAACAGACGGACGCGAACTTACATGCATGAAAACCTCGAAATTCCGGGGACAACGATATGGAAGGGCAGTAAAGAACTACCTCCGTTGACGCACAGGAAACCCCAAGGCACTCTTTACTCCTTCACCAACTTTAAACGCTCGCTTCAGACTAAGAAACGGAGTAAAACATTTCCTTAAAAATCCTGCTGAAAATGAAGGCACTTCGCGCGACTGAGATCTTAGTGAAGGTTTTATCAAACAAAGCACTCCTTCGGAAGGGATTTTCTCCGGCTGCACTATCTGACCGCGGTTCTCATAGGAAAGGAAGTTATTCTTAGCACCGAATTTTCAGCGAAAACTAGTCACGAGCAGATGATAGCGAACAAAATAAGGAGTCCAACTTCTTCCGTATGATGCGATACGAAAAAAATATTCACCCTATGTTCGAAAATCGGGTGGACTGATGATTCGGAGCACCGTGCTGTGAAATAGGCGCTGACGAGGGCTTCTTCCCTGCCGATGGTTGTTGCGGTTGCGGTACGCTCATATCCGAGCTAGGAGAGTGGTATGGGATTTGAAGACGGGACTAGGATTAGGCACGGAGGTCCTCATAGTACAACGTGAGGCCAATCCTATCAAGACGAAATTTCGCTCATCGCGAGAAGTTTCCGATACGTCAACGTCCCAATACTTTTCAAGAAATTAGAAGAAAAACTTGACAGAAACACGGATCCTGCAAGATTTCGTGGGAGAATATTCGTGATGTACGCATACTCATCCAAATACTATTAGAACGCGTAAAATCGGTTTAAGCCAACACTTCAAAATACTCGGACACGGGCGATGATGACGTCAACTTTATCACGGTGATCTTCACAGGTTCGGATCTGCTCATTTTTTCAAGAAATTTATTCTACACTGATCTGATCTACTGTTCATCTGATACACACAACAATACTGCAGAGCACATCGCACACAACATGCGACCATAACGAACGGACGCAGGGTCATTCCCAACATACTTTCAGAGAAGTTACGCACAGCAGAAATTTTACCCGTCGCTAATTCTTACTCCGACGTAGACTACGACACAGCCACAAAACGAAATTCCATCTTCGTCCAGCATCGTAATAGAGTTCTTACAACTAACTCACCCAATACTTGGCTGAAATGATCGCCGCCATGCGTCTACTGGGGTACGAGGCGGTCTGACAGGGATGCCGAACATTTTCAAAATGCCGGTGTTGGCAGAGGAGGAAGCATGTTGTTACATTTGAATTCATATGACTTCCATTTTTATGAAAGTTGGAAGGGCACCATTCCGTCAACCATTGTAAATAATCATCTTACGTACATTTGATTGTGGAAGCATAAAAAATATTTATGCGGCCCTCTTTGAAGGTGCTGTTTGTCGTATACCAATTGTTGCGTTAAACGGATTATTCATGCAGATGTCACTACTATCTTTTCGGTTTCCTTGGGAGTGCTTGGTGGCGCTGTGGTACGGAATTTACGTGTGAGATTAGCTGGCTCGCAGATTTAGTGTGAAACGAATTTTATCATTTGTGAGTATTCATGTAACATCGGTATGTTGTGAGGTGCCCTTTAATGTCGATCTTGTTGATAACTCGAGATGTTCCTCAAACTTGTTTCATTCTTTCGTATCCTCGTGCCTGCGGCGAAGGTTGATTTCCCTTGGAAGTGTCGGAGCTATCCTAGTTGGTTCTTGAGCAAAACTCCTCACGGCGATGCGACGAATTTGTCCCAGATATTTTAATGCAATTCGGAATGAATGACCTTCCAAAAGATGTGAATTATCGGGACCGGGATGGCGGATCGCTATCACCCTCAACTGACCAAATAATGGAGTCAACCGGAAGTGGCCGAAATCCCGATAGTTCCTCAATGCCAGAGAGTGAGGCACATAACGCCTCGTTCTCAACCCGAACTCAAAGGTAAATGTCATCCAACCTTAATTTAGTGTATATCGAGTTTTTATCGAAGTCTGTTCAATCTCCGCAGGACCAGAAGAAATTATCGGCGCCGGCATCGCAGTTACAGCTCGAGCTCGTCATCGTCTTCATCGGAAGCTTCCGGGAGATCAGCATCGGCGGCGAATGAACAAGAACCTGGATTGGAAAATTCACCGTCCTCGTTGGAAAATGAATCAAGTCAGGATAGTGTTGTGTTGTGGAGTAGTTCCTCGTCGTCGTCGCCCGCGGATCTTGTTAACTTGGCTGGCACGCGACATCTTTTCGAGGAAGAGGATTTGTCAGCGTCACACCAGTCAACGCCGATGCTTAGATCCTCAACGGTCGAGCCGAAACCAGCTTTTCTCTCAAAAAAACCTTTACAAGAAAATTTTCTCATCCACAAAGAATTCTACGACAGGTACTCTTCTTTTTAAATATTTACCCTGTACTGGAAGCACTCAAGAAAGACATTCGTTGACAATTATCTTGAAAAATTTTACGAAAGGACTGATGTGTACTGAGATCAGTTTTTGTCACCCTTAAAAATTGCAGCTCCTCTTGTTGGGTTTATCATCACTGTGAAGTGCTTTGGAGCACATGTTCTCAACGTGAGAAATGCCCTGTATGTGTTGACTAGTAAGCTTGTAGCCGAAGTGTAAAAAATTTCGGATGCATTATCCAGCGATGAAAAATGTAGTACATTACAAACTTGAGGCACGTAGTTGTTATGCATGATATTCGGAAGCTTGAAAATTGTGCTTTAATCAACTTCAGTAATTTTGGTGACGTATTGGAGACAAGTGAGTTTTGTGCGATACTATTCTGCACTTCGATTCAATGAAATATCTGGCCATCGGGGAACTTCGGCTGTATGCTCCGCTTTCGGCACTAATGTACTATTTGTGGGTTATTTCCCTGATGATTCATTCAAATTGTCTATCTTCGCAGACAAATCGGTGGCTGTGGGAAATCGTGTGCCGGATTCGTATCTCGATATACATCATCATTGACCTCAATTCAACGAATGAAGCGTCTACACAAACTAGAATTTCATAAAGGATGTGTCAACGCCGTGGCTTTCAATTCAACCGGGGTTATGCTGGCGTCTGGATCGGACGACCTGAAAGTCGGTCTATGGGATTGGGCTCGAAAGAAATTGCTGTGTAGTTTCAAAAGTGGTCACACTTCCAACATCCTCGATGTGAGTCAATGCTGAATATTTCTGCTTTTTTGATTTGGAAATCCATTGATGTTCGTATCTTATATAGATTAATTCTGTTGCTGCGGATAGAAGTCTTCTTAAAAAAAATATGTTGTTCAAGATCTGTAGAATACTCAAATACCTTGAACGCCTGCAATAAGTTTCTGTGAAAGTTACAAGATATATTCATAATATCCTTTTTGAAGTTTTTTTGGCCCATGCCTATTATGACGTTGAAGTGATTTTTCATGGTGCAATGTTTCTGTTCTTCAGATCAAATATATGCACCTAATCGGTGACTCGCATTTAGTCAGTTGCGCCCGTGACGGACAAGTGCGACTATCGGATTTATCAGCGGTAGGGATTTCCAAAAATACTCGCCGGCTCATCGAACACCGATCATCTGCCGAAAAGCTAGCATTGGACGTAGACCACCCTCATGTTGTTATGAGCATTTCTAACGACGGCTTCGTGACTCAATCAGACATCCGCGAAGAAAAACCCGTAAAATTGCTCCGAGTGCGAGATGAGAATGACTCGGCTGTGTCCATGCATTGCATTTGTATAAACCCTGTTCTGACGAACGAATATTGCGTTTGTGGTGGTGATGCGATTGTCCGGATATACGATCGTCGGAATGCTAAGTTGATGAAATGTTACTCGCCGAGTCATATGCAAGATAAGTTACGCAGAAAGCAAATTACCTCCGCCGTTTATTCTCATGATGGGCGAGAAATCGTCGCCAATTATCAGTACGAAGACGTGTATCTCTTCAACACTGAGGGCGGTCAATTTACGAATGGATCCGTGAGACAGTACGAAGGACGGAGCAATATTAATTCAGGTGTGTATCTTTAGATGACCTTTTAAATTTGTTTTTGCTACTTGACTCTATTTACGAATTGAGTGTATGTACGTCATTGTGAAGCGTAATACAGTGCTCAGATTATATATTCGATGTACCTGATCTCTTCGTAGTCTATGTAGAGCGAAAAAGAACCCCTTTTCTCATTAACTTGGGAATTTTCTTGTTACAATATATTGTGTCTTCGAAGTTACTGTGAATTAGAAAGGTGGAAAGGTCAGCAAATGTTTTTTTTTTTCTCTTTCGAGTACTGTGTTGAATACAGTAGATACATTTTGCCGTATTTTTATAGTGAAAGGCGTGAGTTTCTACGGTCCCAATTCGGAGTACGTCATATCCGGATCTGACTGTGGACATCTGTACATTTGGGACAAGGACTCGGAAGCATTGGTTCAGTGTCTGCGTGGAGATGAAGCTGAACTCGTCAATGTCACGGTTCCGCACCCATTCTTCCCAATTATTGCGTCATGCGGGGTCGATGATGACGTCAAGATTTGGATTCCTGGTCCGAAATCAACGGTTGGCGAGAAGTTCGAAGAGAATGTAGAGAAGGTAAATTTTGGGAACTGTAATTGCGATTTTTGAAGCTTCGACGCTTTCAAAATCAATGCTGTAGGTCGTTCACTTGTAAAATAAGTATGGGGTCAATGATTTGATTCGACTTTAATTTTTTTCCTTATTAATACTTTCACTGTTAATCCCGAGCAACTTTCATTGTTATCAGATATTGGTTGATTATTCATGTGTCTAAACATCGAGTGATGTTTTCGCTGCGATCTGGAATGCTGAGTGGTCACAATTTTATGTACAGTGTTGCAGTTCTGTACTGTGCAATACTATCAAGTGCTTTCAAATTACTGTGTATCTGAGAAACAGAAATTACTGTGTAGAATCTCCAAGGTTGGATTTGGTTTAGTTGGTTAGGAATCGGATCATTATGATTATGTGAAGAGATTAAAGTGATAGTATGTTGAATATTTTAAATGTTCATGCTGATCATGGAAATTTAGAACGCCTTCAAAAATAAAAGTTTTTATCGTTTCAATATTTTGAATAAGTATTTGCCGTATCAAGGGAACGTTTTCTAGGAATGATCATTGATCGTGTCCAATTTTTTTCCTTGAATGAAGTTGGTGATGCGAAATTTGATGGAGACGCGACGGAGTTTGCGGCCGTCGGGTGAGTCGCATCAGCGGCATATACTCTGGGCCTTGTGGAGACAAATTCAAAGATACCGGCGGACAAGAGACGAACACGACCTATCTTACGTAATTACCGAATTTGCGATTAACGGAATTTCTGAGTGTTGGGGGAGTTGCTGAATTTTGTCTTTCTCTTTTGTTTTTATTTTTCAGAATTCCCCGAACGATTTTCCGCCAGATTCGGACAGTTCTTCGGAAGTGCACGAATCGGATTCTGACGAGGATACAAGTGCTAGTCAAAATCAGATTTGCACATCCTCGTGATTTCTTTCTGATCTTTCTTGCATCCCGTGATTGCCAGAAGCATTCTTTGTGTCTAACGTGGAGAACCTCATGCGTTCGGCTTTTTCTGTGATCGGAGGACTCGGTTAATTGCTCGTCAATTAGTTCCTGTTTACTGCAAGTGTTCGCGTGATTATGAGCCATCGTCGGGAATAATGATGAAGCGGTTACTCCCTAGATAGGCTTATGGAATTAACGGTGAGCGAATGATTTTATTGCGGAAATGCGTTGAGGGAATTATAAAGAGATTTATTCCAACGTCTTCCTCCCCGGAATTATTTTTCTTTCAATGGTCAGTTCTACGCTCGCGCATATTTAAAAGAATCACTTCATATTGCATGATATTATGTTGAACTAACGACGTTTCTCGTTGAAAACTTGAAAAAAGAATTCCAGGAAAGGTTTGTAAAATCTGTCTTCTTGGCACTTTCATTCGTGAAGACTAAAACTGACTTTAATGTTAAGGGTGTACCGAGACAATGCAAAGAAACTTACCTAAAAGTTCGCCTTCTGAGAAATTTTCAGATTGCACTCGGAAAGTTTTCAAATTTGGAAATAATGTACAGTATTTCGTTATTAAGCGCTAGCTCTTGCATGACCACAATAGTCAATGAAGGAAGTACGTGAAAAATATGTAACTTCGTTCCAACTTGCACCTGCCCCTTTTATGTCAAAGTTAACGTTCCGAATTCTTGAAATCCAGAGAACTCGTTAACCTCCCTGGAGCTCGTGAGTGCATGAACTTGAATTTGCTCATGTATAAAACTCATTTATGAAATGTCCATCGTGAACTTCAGAAAGAGATGGAAAAATTCCCCCGAAATTCAGTTAATTATTGCATGTATGTGGGATACGCTTGCACTTCTGTCTCAACATTTTAGGCAATGATGGGACTAGTAAAGAGCAATAAAATTTCATTCTTGGAAAAAAAGAACGGTAGTTTTCCGATCATCAATGCTTTTCTTTGCATATTTTGATTGAACTAAAGTCACTACTGCTGGATGATGGAATATTGAAAGGAGAGTATTCAA
Organism: Notodromas monacha; assembly: GCA_905338405.1. Taxonomy (NCBI): domain Eukaryota; kingdom Metazoa; phylum Arthropoda; class Ostracoda; order Podocopida; family Cyprididae; genus Notodromas; species Notodromas monacha. The sequence goes on along the minus strand of CAJPEX010000176.1, from coordinate 70,364 downwards.
AGAAAACAGGGATCAATTGTTCAACAATTAACCTGACATATTTTGTTACGAATATGACTGCGAATCTCAAAGTAAATTCCCTAAATTATTGTACATGTGCAAGCAATTTTTCATTCCGATGAATTTTAAATATTGCATGGTTTCATGACCCCGAGCGTCGTGGTCTCTTTTTACAACCAAGCACCATTATTCTGATCTTCCCGCTTGTCTTCGAGCGACTCTTTTAACATTTTCCTTTTTTCACTTCGTAGAATTGAGTGAGGCTGAAAAATGTGGTTGTGGCGAACGTTTTCCTCGCGAGGTTTGCACCTGCGTAATGCACAACTTCCCGATGCTTCCCACAGGATCTGTGCGGATCGTTTCAGTACGTGGAATGTTTCCGCTTCGGAATTTCATTCAATTGTCTCCTTGAGAGCTCCACGTGTGCAGTGAAATGCCTGTAAGATCCTTGAAAATTCTTCCTCTTCTTCCAACAGAAAGGAGCTCTAATAAAAGGCGGAATTATGACAGTTGATCCTTGCCCTCAATTTAATGCCAGCCTTACTTAGTGTAAATAAATGGCTTAAAACAAGGGTTATGCACTCAAACTTGACTGTTGTTAAGCTGCTAACGATTGTAAGTCTCTGTGCATAATCCGCGTATTTTGAATACAAACACATCAGTCCTTGGAATTTTTTTGAAGTTTTACGTCTTCTTGAAATTAATCCAACTTTCTTTGTTGTTTTTCCTGAGCACCCACACTACTGAGCCTCATTGAAGTTCATGAGGAGCCCTTAACTAGGATTTCGCGGAGCACGAATGGTGGACCTCCGGCGTTTTTAGGGGGGTCACGACTTCCATTTTGGATTTTTTTTTTCGTGATGACTTGGCGTGAAAAATTGACGATTTAAAATCAAAAGAAGCACCCCAGAAGAAATGTAGCACTGCGCACTTGGTGAGCTCGAGTGAACAACGAATTCCGTGAAATTCCTGAAGATGAGAAGAAATTGTCACGTCCCACGTATTTTCAAAGCAGGTAGTTGCAGGTCTACGGGTACATTTAGCCACGTCGACACATCCGGGAAGGTGAGGATGGTCGACGTGTCAGACAAGAAGAAAACGAGTCGCAGTGCCACGGCGACAGGGACTGTCATCTTGTCGAAACCCGCGTTCGACTTACTGTCTAAGAACGCTGTCGACAAGGGAGATGTCCTCACAGTCGCGAAGATTGCGGGGATACAAGGCGCGAAAAGGACTTCGGAACTCATTCCTTTGTGTCATCAGTTGTCACTTAGTCGAGTGAGAGTTGACTTGACGTTGGAGCATGAAAGCAACGCGGTGCGGATTGAGGCAACGGCCAGTGCTTCGGATGTGACCGGAGTTGAGATGGAAGCCCTGACTGCGGTTTCCGTTGCCGCGTTGACTGTTTACGACATGTGCAAAGCTGTGGACAAGGGCATCCTTATATCAAATATACGGTTGATGTCGAAGGCAGGGGGGAAATCCGGGGATTGGAAGCGCGATTAATCGGGATAGACGTACTGTATTCAGCGACAATTGCAATCCAGAAGGACCACATTATTAATTGGAATAGTAAAGTTATTCGCACTTTGATCAAAAATGAATTGGAGTATATGGGAACATGGTTCACTAACTGGACTGAAGTACAATACAGTCAAACCTCTCTTAAGTTGAATTTTTAGGGGCCAGGAAAAAAATTTGACTTGGGGAGTGTTTGAGTTAGGGAAACAATTGCTTTTGCTGCAAGGATAAGTAAAAAAAAAAGAAGCAGGAAATTGTGAATGAGGATATTCTGAACCTAAACTTGCTTCTTAATGGGTTTACATCTTGTTGAACTTGGAAGCAGGGGTTCATTTGCTTAGTTTTTCACTTTCTTTCAAGATGCATAAAATAAGTTGTTTCATTGATTTTTCCTCTCATGTTTCAAGGAAATAGTGACCAAAAGACCTCATAAAATTCAACTTACAGAGGTTTGTGAGAAAAAGAATGAGTTAGAGAGGTTTTTAATGCATTGTTTCTAAGGGAATCAGATGGGGACTAGAAAGAATTTTTAACTATGGAGGTTCAACTGTTTTGGCATACCCAAAGCTTTTTTGTAATGATACAGTATTTCCCCTAATTTTAGGCAATTTGAAATGTGTTCTTCAAACAGAAGGAAATCGAGGAATGTTACTATTAATGTGACAGAAAATCATCGGAAATATTTTAAAATTAAATCAATTCTGCCATTGAAAATTATTTATTTGTGACCAGATTTTCATCAATTTTGAATTCTGCAAAGAAACGTATTGAGAGTTTTTTAATGTTATTTGGGCATTCAATTTTTTCTCTCATTTGTATGAAATTTGAAACTAAATTTGAGAAAAGCATGTAAAGTTTGTTCCATGATTTATCAAGGTTCTAGAATAATTATGATCAGCATTATAAGGCATAACTTCAGTGATCGGACATTGTGTTAGGTTTATTTTGGAACATTCATATTTTTCAAAAGCTTAAATTGAGATCTAGGTGTAACTCAAGGCTCTCTTGAAAGAGCTTATCCATCACCCGAAAACCGGTGAAGATTGATTGCAAATAATTTGGATCTGCCAAGAATTGCTGCATTGAATTCTTCCAACATTTTCCCTCCCGTGCATCCGAACAGATTTCCAGTGAAAATACCGTTTGAAGAATGTGAGTATGAAGTTTCCGATCGTAGTGTCCATCTGTGATGGTGAAGAAAATAAAACTCATTCCTCGGAGTAGACGAACATTCATTCATTCGATCATTCTCAATCATCAATTCAATCCTCCACGCCTTGAATAAATTGCGCACTCACCCGAAAGAAAAAAATCCGACAACTCCACCATCACATTATGCACAGGCTCTGCACCAATAGCATATCTTTGAAAAAGGCATTTTCTGCTCGGAATAGCAAAGTTTACCCTGGAACCACGGCTTCATGGTCTTTGGTACACCACGAGTAAGAATTAATTAATCTCAAATGGTCTTCGTTCATTCGACGCTGTGAGCTTCAACTTCAGCGATCCAAGGAACCCTTATTTATCACATCTTGTGCAACGGCTCTCATGTGACGAATCGTTTGCGAAGGATCGTCACTTTTGATTATAGCTGTTCCGGAAACGATCATGTTTGCCCCAGCCTGAAAAATATACATGGAGGTGAATGAAAAAAAATAAAACAACGTTATCTGACGTCAAACCTCGGCACAAACGTCGACATTGTTCGGCCCGACGCCACCGTCGACTTCAATGTTAATGAGCGGGAATCTGGATCGAATCGCCGACACCTTCGGCATCATGTCTTCCATGAACCTCTGCCCTCCGAACCCGGGTTCCACAGTCATAATGAGCACCGTGTCAATCAAGTCCGAGTTGAGGAGCGGCAAAATGACGTCGACGTCCGTCGCCGGCTTTACTCCAACGCCCACCTTCATGCCCGTCTCCTTTATTCGCCTCGCCAGGCCCAAAACGTCGTCCGACGCGGCTTCGTAATGGAATGTGTACTGATCAGCTCCCGCGTCTTGCATAGGCCCGACCCACTACAATAAAATGACGAAGCATCAGAAATATTGTACTTGGTTGGGAACTGAAAAAGTTTAAAAATACCTCGAGAGCTACACAAGGCAAATAACGACCATTCCCTCATTTTTCACTGATCAATTAAAATTTTAAATCGAGTTGTGGGTCCATCCAAAGAACAGATTATTTTATCCCCTATCGAAGTCCGAAACAAATGTTTACAGTATCGAAAAAAAACTTCTGGAACGGATCAACTTTGTTAACCAAGGGTCATTTGTGAACGAAAAATGACATTAAACTACATTTATCTATGATTTCTTCGATAGTCTAAAGACAGCCTTATTTCTTGAAAATCTACGAAAAAAAAACTCGTTCAACATTTCTGAAATCGATCACCCGCTTCCATCGCATTAAAACGGCTCGTCTGAAATTTGAATGACTCTTGAAAAATCTCTCACACAATATTGAAATGTAGCTATGAAGTTTCAGTTGTAAAATGTTCAACTCGACAATAAATTCGAACCTTTATGTCATATCTAAGACAGTAGGAATCAATTCGACTTTTTGAGTTAGGGGAAACAGCACGATTTGTGCAGTAAAATAAATTGAAATTATTTTCTGGCGTTGTTCATAAAATAATTCTCACTCTAGTGCTTGGCCAATTTTCCATGGAAACCGTAAAAATTCAGCCACAGTCTAATAACGCTAGGATAATAGAAAACTTGACTAAGGGAGATTAGAGCCAAGGCGTTTTGATTCAGGAAGGTTCAAAATGCGTTTGTCTTGAGGAGATTTACTTGAAATGTCAGTTATTTTCTTTTTCTACTCAGGAAGTTTTGATTTGAACAGGTTGAAGTGCATCCTGCACACAGCTCATGAATAAATAGCATTATTTGGAAATCTCTCAAAAAATTCCGCCACACCCCAGCTGTTGTTCATTTTTTCATAATGTGAACTTACAACAGAAAAGTTGTTACAGCATGAGGATTCGCATCGATTCATTTCTTTTTAAATGATTCCTTGTATTTTCAATTATGTAGAAGTTTCAATTTAAGGAGTTCTTACAGCGTGAGGATTCGAGACCATCATGTGGAGGTCGAAGAAGGCCTTGGGCACCTTGCCACGCAGACACTTGACGACGGGATGTCCAAAGGTGAGATTCGGCACGAAATGCCCGTCCATAACGTCGAGATGCAAATAGTCCGCCCCAGAGTCCATCATGCGGACGCACTCGTTCCCCAAATCCCCGAGGTCCGCGTTTAGAATGGACGGACCAATCTTGACCTGCAGATCATCCATTTTCCGCGAGCTGAAACGCCGCACAGATTCGCACACAGTTTTCAAAAGCCGATTCAGTGGCATTCACAACTGGTACAACACAAAAGATGATAGAAAGCGGAAGCGAGCAGTATGAAAAAACAAACTCTTTATATTGTCACGAGTTGATGCGGAACGAAATTCAACCACTCTGAATTGGATGAATACAGCACGTGGGGGATGATCACAAGTTTTTGTCGCCTGAGATGACAATTATCTGGGCTTTGAAAAAACTACGTTAATTTCATTATTATTCAATTATAATTTCTTCGATTTTTTGCGCAGTAAAATTTACGTTAAGCTTTATGAGATGAACAATGATTAAAAAGCGAACGTTCAACACTCGTATTGGGCACACAAAATGTTGACGTGAAAAAAATATTATTTCAAGTGAATTTGACATTTTAGAAAAGCAAGTAGAAACTGCCACAACTTCAATTCAGCGAAAAGAATCGCAGAAAATTCTCAAAAACAGCCATCACTCGTAAGTATTCTACAACATAGCACCTGGAAATTTCCGGAATTATAATTCAAATGTTCATCACAGGAAGAGATAGATTTTGAGTTGAATTCCATCAAGAATCAAGGTTGACAGAGTGGTTTGCATCCAAGCCCGAAAACGGGCAAAAATCTTATACGATTGGAAAAAACGAACGAAAGAGCAACAATTCTTGCATCACATTTTAATCGTCGAACTGCCGTCAAATATTGCCTCCGCACAACATTCTTTCAATGCCTGTGTTTCTTTGAACCTAAGCAACCTGGTGTCTAAATTTCATACCGAGTCGCCAGCACTGCTCCTCCGGAATGAAACAATTTGCACAAATCTCAAGCAGGTGCACTTTCAAGGTGGATTGAAACAAAAGGGAATATCATCCCGTGATCGGATGTGCCATATTTACGCGAATATAAGACGCCCTCGAATGCAAGACTCGACTCATCACAAATTTGCAGCTACTCAAACTGGTAAAGCTGTTCGCTGGCAAATCTAAAACGCCCTTTTCACTGCATGTGCTTTTACAACATTCCAAAAAACCAAGTCATTTTGAAGGGTCGACCACCTACTATGATCTCTATTTGAATGAAGCACGATGTAATGAATTCAAATCGCAGCTTGCAAAGGAAGGTTAGTTTAAATTATCAAGTTGATCAACTGAGTAAGTAACCCTCGGTCAACAATGTTAATCCTTGGCAAGAAGTGACAAGTCACCTTCTCAAATTTAAATTTCTAAATCCGAGGCTGAATTCATTCCTAGTAGAAAGAAGATCAGCAATGAATTTAATCAATGCACAGAATAGTCCATAAAATTTAGTAAACATGAGAACGAGCGTTCCTGGGTTTCCCTGATCACTTCTCGCTATTTTCTGTTGAAAACAAACTTTTCTAGTAATTTTTTGAAGAATTTATTCAAGAAAATCAGATTTTAAAAATTAAAAAGTAGCCATCCCGAATAAACGTGATACAAGGCAAGAGTTTATTCGGTGATTTGAAGCTATTAATCATTTAGACAGTTCAACATTAAACGGCTTACAGACTTGAACCTTTTGAGGGGAGATCCAATAACGGGAAAGCCGTTTACAAGATAATCCGAGGCACCCCTACGATTCAATAAAATTTCCGACTAGATCGCGATTGCAGACGTCTGATGACTTGATATGCTCGAGTCTCGAAGCTTTTGGACAAAACACGGTTCATAATTCATCTGAAAGGGTGCACGATTTTGGAAAAAACCCCTCACGAGTCCAATATATCTCATGCTTTGTCGGGAATTTAAATCGAGATTCAACAAAAAAAGGGCGTCTTCTATTCACGCAAATACGACCAAGTAAATCACGATTCCGTTTGATAAGCACATTTTTCAAACCTACACCTCGCATTGTCTTCCCAACAGCTCTTTTTGCACGTGAAAACCACCAAGTTGCCGTAATCCGGGGGAATCCAGTCCTGGTTCTTCAACCGCAAGGAATTGAAAAACGTCGGCAGGATCTGAAGTTCGAAACGAGTCGCACTCCCACAATGCTCGCACTTGAGTTTCCCAAGACCCTCGTCGGGAGTTGTGGTCCAGAGAACGTCGCCGCCGCCTTGGTTGTAGCGAATGATTTGCGAAGGACACCGGGCCAATCGTTTAGAGAATTTCCAAAACCACTTGTCGCCGTGGGCGGGAGCGGATTTCTCGTACAAGGCGTCGTTTTTGTCAAAATCAGTCGAAGCTGATGCAGACAACGAAGGGACCTTCTCATTAGGACCGGCCTGATGGAAGTAAAACACAGAAAATTCAAATTGTGAGAGTTGATATAGGGCCACATTTTTTACTCGAGTGTACATTTTTCTGGTTTTTTTTTTAAACTTCGGTATGCGTCAGACTTGAAACACATTTGGTCAAGTTTAAACAATTAATTTTTCGGGACTAGCAAGAGTGAAGAATATACATTAGGCTCAAACTAAACGAAGATGAAAATGTGAAACAAGAACAAAAGCAACGCAACTGAATTTCATTGCCATTAGACTGAATTTAAAATTTTGGATTATGCTATATTGCATGACATTTTTGTGTCAAAGAAAACTTCAGTGTGCACGTCTTGATTTTTTCTCAAAATCAATGTTTCGAAAATTGAGGTGCGCTTCTCAATTGAAGGTACTGAAATAAAAACGGCATTTGTTCTCTGGTGGATGAAACACTGGGATGTTGAATTTTTTTTTTTTTTCAATCTAACACAGCAGATAAAAATTCTTCGTCTGTTTTTTCTCGGGGCAAGTTGATCTTTTGTTCAACTTTGATCGAGCAATAAATTCTCGTCGGTTTTTTTTAATCTTGTTGAATTTTTGCGTATACATTAGATGTGAAATTCAAGGGTCAATTCGTGCATTTGTCAGTTATAAGAGGCCATCTTACTCGATCAAAAGTGCAGGAAAATAGTCTGTTGAATATTTTCCCCTACAGAATTTCACTGTTGGCATTTTTTTTCGGCATCTAAAGTTTTATGAGGAAAATACGTGGACCCTGGAAATCGTGGATTTACTGCGATTTCGAGACGCTCAAAAAATCATCCAATACCATATCAAAAACTACGAACGAACAACCAACGAACCAGTGGCTCTTCCATAACGGACAAATGTCTCTGCACGAATCGCTCGCCACAAGAAGCACCTTCGGTGTCGGTGCTAAAGAGCAATTCCGGGATGTTGGTTTCCGGTCGCAGAATATCGTCCACAGTTATCGGCGCATCCGGTGAGTTGTCCTCGGTGTCGATGCAAGAAGACGCGTTCATCATCGGCGCCATGGCTCCAGAAACATTCGAGTTGATGAAATCCTCAGTCGACAATCGGGTCATTCGTTCGCTGAGTTCCGGGTCTTCTGGTTCGCGTCGTCGACTGTCGACATGGTGGTCGTCTTCTGCATCCCAATCTGACGCTCCCAAGAGCCAATCGTCGGCTTTCTCAGCTTTGCTCGGAATCATCTCAGCTCCCTCGCAAGCCATTTGCGTTCTGGTACACAACCAACTGCGAATAGTCTTATTTTACAATTATCCAAAGTTTTTCCCCCGCAAAATTATTCCAGCGTTGAAATAAAAATTATCGATTCTTGTCAAATCTGCCTCATCCGAATTATGTTTCTGCATCCATGAACGACAATCCAAACGCGAAGTACAATTTTAGCAAACACGAAAAAACCAACAAAAAATAAGCTTAAAAATGAATAAAAACACAAAAGAAAAAGTATATAAACCTGAACAAACACAACAAGCCACAACGCAAAAAATTCGATTAAAAAACGAACAGTTCGATACTCGAGTAGGCAAATTAATCTTGAGATTAATTTTTGTTTTTTAGGAATTCGGTTGAGGACTTATGCCTGGTTAATTATATTTTAAGATTGATTGGGTTCGTCTCGAGTGAGATCAAGTTAATTCATTCTAAGATTAGATGATTAGGCCAAGTCGCTAAACAATAGATGATCAAGTATCGAGGGCAGCTTCAAGAAATAAAAATTTTGGAAAGCGATGAAAAATATGTTTTGTCTTACGCTCACCTTTCAGAGAGCCTCCAACAGATTCCTCGGAGGCAGCAGAAAATATTGAGATTTCTGTGGTAAACAGAGTCCTGTAAAGGGGCGTAAATCTGAAGAACGTGAGACAAAGACCCACCACATTTCCGGCAGATCAGATCCTTCTTTCCAGGAATATTTTTCGTCATCCATATCTGATAAAACAAATAAACAAGTACAACAATATCCCCTGCATTGAACTCGCGATCTCGTTCATTCTCACCGGTGATCCTCCGATAAAGCTCGTGGTGAAATCGACTTTATCTTTCTTCAAGTCAACGATATCTTCTTCCAAACCGAGTAGTACATACGACTCGTATTTGCTTCCCTCCATGGGAGAGAATTGGTCTCTCGTAGAGGCACTTCTGGCAGCAGCCATATTGGCCTATATCACAATTCATGCGAAGAAAAAGGCTTTCTACGTTAATCCCATATCTTTGATCTCAATTCCCGAAATGCATTCAGTCAAGGACGAAAGGAAAAATGAACAACGAAAATTTCGCGCAGAAGAAAAGCACCCACGCAACGCACATATGAATAAGATTTTTTTTTACTCCGATAATAATTTCATCTCGCTTTTCTTTTTTCTTCTGAACGAAACGATTACTTCTTCCGAAGTAAGAACATACATCTTCAGGTTCCATTTTCAACTCGTAATCTCTTACATATTAAACGCGGTTTCGTGACTTGCGACTGGTTGAATATTTTTATTACAACTGAGCATACTTCATGTCGACAAGGTTGTTTTCCGTGTAACATACTTCCAAAATCGAGCGAAAAATAGGAAACCGGAAGAGTTTTACGGAGGGAAAATTTAACTCAGAAGATCATTGAGAATACCGTAAGTAATTTTAGCATTCAATTCCCCAACAGTACTTCGAGTTCAGTGCTTTTATCCAAGTTGAATTTTTTCTTGGTGCTTTTCTTCCTACACGGAGCCATGAATATTTTCTAGTCAATCACGATAAAATAAAACTGTGTTCTGTATTTGCGTCTGTCTCAAGCAATTTTCCGACGAAGCAGTGATTTGAACGTAAATGCAAGTCATTTACGGAAGCAATTGTGTCAACGACAAACGGGTTTGAACGAAATATCGTCAGGATGCAAAATGGACTAACAGCTTTGAAATGCAGGAACCCGCATCGAGGAAAATAAAAAAGGATACATTTCGAAGTTCGCAATAAAAAAGAAAACTTTCGCTTCCTCGAAATGATAAGGAAACTTTCGAGACGCCATCAGTGAACGTAAACGAGCATCAGCTCCTGGAAAACGAGTTTAACCCCAGAAACGTCATAAATTCCTGCCATGGCGTCCTTACATATCTCGATCTCACTTCGAGGAAGCGAACATTTTCCTCAAGGCCTTATCTTTTCGTTCGCGCTCAGCAAAATCCGGGTTCACAACCGCGCTTAATGCATTTTTCCACGTAGGCTTCCACATTGGGCGGCAACTTCAGCGACGCTTTCTCGGCTTCAAAAGATTTGAGATTCGAGAATCCGTTGAGGTATCCGTTCAGACGGGCGCAAAGGTGCGACGGCACGATGGATTCTGGATCGATGTCAAGATCTACCAAAACGTTGGCATGCTGCTGAAGCAGGTATTTTTGGTGATAACTTGATGCCGAGGAAAGAAAAAAACGATAAAAATACATCATTAAAATACAGTAGCTTAAACACGATGATTCATGAAGGAAGAACCTTCCCTCGCCCAATTGATCATAGTTTCCGTCTTGGACGCGAGTATTTTTTGGTAAAAAGAGGTTGAATTTGTTTGATGTTGCATGAAGTTTTTCTCTAAGCACTGCATATAGTTTTCGTATTCCTGACATTTAATAAAAAAAATATGAGACCTTTCAACTGTTCGAAGAAAAGTTTTACTTTTCAAACTTTTTCGGTACGTTTTCTATTTGCTACGGTATATCAAGAACATTCAGGATTTAAAATTGGTTTGTTTTAATCCGTTTTCAAAACCTTATAATAAACGATAAAACAAGAAAATCATCAAAGGTATACTGGGACCCAAGGAAAGAAATACAGTACAGTACATTACTGTGATAGCATTCGAAATGCGTACTTTCTGGACCTGTAAACAGGTTAATTTTACTGCAAGTCACCGTCCATGTTTCATCAGGATCACGAACAATAATAAATAATAACTACTGTATTTATTATTCCTTGACTAAATTTTCCCCCGGTTAATTGCCTCTCGTGAAACCTCTCGGCATCCATCAGGAAATCGACAGCATTTATTTTCATGAGAGCCGAACAATGCGAGAGCGCGGAAAAAAAAAAAAAAAAAGAAAAGGTGCAACTAACTCTTCGGCTTCGTAGAACGTGCCCACCGGCAAAATAAGAGTTTTAATGCCGGGCTTCTTTGCAGCTTCTTTCTTCAAGCTCTCTTCCGCAGCCTTCCTCTGCTCATCATCGTAATAGAAAATGGCGGACATATACTGACGAGTCCTGCTGGCACGCGGATTGTGGTGCTTCCAAAACATTTCCAGAATATTCTCGTAGTTCATCTTTTCCGTTTCATACACCACTTCCACCGTTTCAGTATGGTCACCCCTTGAGAGAAGATGATGAAAAATACATCATTCGTTTATGAATTAAATGCATGAAGCAATCGATTCAATTGAAATAAATATTTCCGGAAATTATAAGCCTTAAGATTACGTGAACTGACGAATTATGAAAATGTACTCGTCTCGAAGATTTGCAGAAGATGTGAATTATCAGGTCAGATCATCTTGATGAATTTTTCCCCCTTTCGAATACACGATATTCCATAATTCGAACGACGTAACCCGCTTATCCGGATTTTTTTTTAAACGTGGTTTTAACCTAAAACTTATAAATAAAATTTCACGATAGTTACTCGAGCTTTAGGAATTTAATATAACGCAGAAAATTGTTTCGACAATTAAATTTTGATACGCACAATGAGCGGTAGGTTGGGAACTGCGTGGAGCCACCAGCGTAGCCAACGCGGGTTTGGTAGATCCCTGAGGTGCATCCGAAGAGCGCCTCAGGGTGCCAGAATCAGGCCATTCCAAACGCCGCCGTTTTCAATTCCCCATGCGGAAAATTCGGATCATCGGGTATTCTACCCGTCTGTAGAAGAGGACGGGACATTTTATACGATGAATACAAAGTAACCCACTGGACTATTCAGGAAATTCATACCTTTGGAATCGACCCCATTCCCCTCGAAATAGCACTTTTTAAAATTTTGAACATTTCAATGCAAAACCATCTGTCGGGAAAAAAATTGAAGTGAATTAACGATAACGGGCTCTACGCTCTTAAAAAACGAGAAAGGAGGAGAACACAGAAGAAAGAAGTCGGGATTCCGGATTAAAATAAACCCATCATTGCAACGATCTGGTACACGTTCACCACAACGATGTTATAATCAAAAACAAGAATTCCTCTTTGAACAGCAGACGCCGTTTTAACTTTCGAATTCTTCTCCGTGAAAATCCGCGTGTCCTTCGTAATCGCGGGCAAGCAACACTTGTCGACACAACGGACAAGAAAAAAAGTCTTCTTCCACAGCAATCCGTTGCTCCTCAACTTCTTCGTGAGCTTCCAGAAGCCCCGCTTGACGAGCAATGTTGGGCAATAAGGCCAGGAATTCCGGGAAAATCTCGGCGAAACAATCGCCAAAATAAAATATACACCGAGAATAATATTCCCGAGCAGAGACGGCACCAGCCAAGTAAGCGGACGATAGAGTCATGAAGTCGTTGAGCCTGCGAAAAAAGAAACAAACACAATTACGGTAATTGCTTTTTCATGGTAAAGTTTCATCCAAGAACTTAAAACACCAACATAATCCCTGAAGTACTGCACAATAATTCGACCGCTTTTTTTGCTGAAATAACGGCGAACATTTTTCTTGCTCAAAAATCAGTATGTTTTAACCCACCTTTTTTATCCCATCAACTTATACTTAATACTTTCAAGAGAAAAATGGCAAAAATGCAGGTCGACTCAGTATCCTTCAGCAAATAGAAGATAGTCCCTTACCGGTCACCATCGCCTCGCAAAGCCTTCTTTCGTATTTTGGTCGTCAACGCGTCGCTTCTGGCGTCGAAATCCCGTGGTTTGTGGTACTCCCTCGGCGGATTCAGACTGAATTTCTGCCCAGAGCTATTCGTGAATGTTACGTCAGTGACAGTCTTGGATGCCTTTGCGTCGCGTTTAGATTTCGTGTCGAATCCCGGTGGCGGTGGCAAGCGCCGAGCTCCTCCAATTCCACCACTGGCAAGCGATGACGTGGCGCCCAACGAGGGGAAATCAGCAGCGGAACCAGCGTCAGGCGCCTTATGACTTATCATAGCTTCGTCTAAGGCGTGTGGCCTAGTTTTTGACAATACCAACGTTGGCTGCTTCTTGGAAACTTCTTCGGGTTTCTTCGGCTCCGGTTGCGTGTTCGATTTTTTACTCCAGGCGCCTAAATAAATCATTATTATTATTTTTTATGGCGAATAAGGCACAAACCTCTTAATAAGTTTTGATTTTCCCGGGAAACTTTTTCTCTTTGCAATGAAGGCAACAGACTCAAGTAAACAATTGAAATAACACATTAAAACTGAAGGGTAGAATCAAAGAGAAGTCTGAATACCGCTTCAAACCCGACTAGCTTTGCTTCATTTCAAGCTGTTCAGGGTTCCCTTTCCGTCTTTCGTTCTTCACAGAAAATTCACCAAGTCAAATTTAGAATAAATTTCACTTCTAACCTCCGGTCTGGAAAGATACGTGAATAAAAAAATTCATGGAGAACCTTTAGAATGTAACAGTCCCTCCTGATCATCAAACGCCTCGAATGACCATAGGAATCGTTTTCCAAAATGTTTGAATGGTTTTCGCACTAATTATTCTAGAATGTAAAAAAAAACCTTACTGCCTGAATTCGCAGACTGCTTCGCCTTTGCTGCGAAAGAATGAGACGGAAGTCGTTTCTCAGGAGGTCCGAGTGATGGAAATGCGTCGCCTCCATTCGGCACTGTGTTCCATTTCCCATCTGAAGGAGGCGGTTTAACGGGTTTCTTGGCATTCACAACAGAAACCCACTGGCCGTCAGCTTCTTCCGACTTTTTCGGCAGTTTTTCCAATTTCGGCGCATTCGCTTAAGATTAGGACATGTAGCAATCAGAAAATGACCAGTTTCAAAATGTCCATTGTTTCCATAAAAGTGAACTGACAACTTTTCTGTCTTGAATTTTATGTTTCAATTGTTTTCGTAGCCATAATATTGTTCGTCAGGTTGTCAATTATGATTCAAGAAAATATTTATGGAAATTTATGATCCGCAGTTCTTGTTTCAATGGAATTTGTTCCAAAAGATACGGAATTTTGATGCTTAAAGATCGTTTCGTTTAAATTGAAAACATTTTGAAAGACGGAATCGATCCCGAAGAAAAATTTTCCTCTTCTCCCCAGCAGCAGTTCAGAAACCCCATTAAATCCCGACAATTTGAAACAGTTTCCCTCTTTTTTTTTTTACATTTTATTATATCAAAATTCCTTCGAAAGCATGCCATTCATTGTTTTCCAAAGAGATCTGAGAAGTATCTTGAGAATTTTGAGACTCAAGGTGTAAGAAGTGGGGCAAAGTGCGTTGCCAATTTGGTCGTAAAAACGGCAGTCGGAGTTTCATGCGGCAAATCTAAAAAAAAAAACATACCTTGCGACACGACGACAGGTGGAGCATCCATCCCAGTAGGCATTTCAAGACGAATATTCTGCGAGCTGGAAATCCGAGTGACCCTCGGCTTGGCACCTTCAACCATCGACGGACGACTCGCTGGGATCGGCGTCGTCACGCTCCTACTGTATTCGACCGACACCCCGTTGCCGCTCTTCTTGGTCGCCCCTGCTCCGTGGCGACCGCTGATGGTGATATTGACGTTCGTCTGCGTTGGTTTATTAGGCACTGTAGAATTCAACGACGGGAAATCCTCCTCTCGCATCATGTTTTTGGACACACGACCGAGATAGGATGCTTCGGGACCTTGACGGCGGAAGAGTTGGGCTGGATTGGGGCCACGACGGACGGGATCTGGCTCACCGCCCGTGGCGGCGGACAAGGACGGAAAATCCGCCACGTTTTCAGTATCGAGACCGTTGAATTCAGGCTCTTGGTGAGGTGGCGGCCCTCCCACAGCTCCCAAGGCTTCAAATTCCTCTCTAGAAACAAAAATCGCCGAAAATTGAGAGGATCAGGTCATCGAAATTATTGTTCCATCAGATGATCCTTTATTTTCTTCGAAGAGTAGTAGTATCCCTGAAGCCCGTGAACGATTAATTTAAAAAAAAAACGCGTTTTGAATCTTCGAGAATTATTCTGCTCTTGAATAAACTCAAGAAATATTTTAGACACTTCGAACCATCACTGTTTTCAAACAATCGAACGAATGGAAAGGCATGGACGGAGGGATACTAATAACGAATTCCATACGAATTGGATTCAGTTCATGGACTTCAAAAACGACGGAAAGCCCCTAGGCATGAATTGTGAGGCAATCCTTCGGCATAATTTCAAACTTGATTTATGTGATTTTGAATTTTTCTTCGACAATTCCAAGAAGTATCTTCTTAGAAATTTCACTATAGATCCTCCTTGCTTTCAGTTCTGATTTCGTGATACATCAGATTTAGAAGAGCAGTGCAGTAATGGCGCATTTAACGCTATAAAATCTCAGTAGAAGAAAAAAAATTCGCGACAAAAAGAACAACGCTCTCGTATTTCATTTCTCTCAGGAATAACGGAATAAAGAATACCCGTGAGAGAAAATTAATGTTAGAAATTTCTCATTTTCTAAAGTAATTGGCAAGAAAAACTTTTTTAAATATATCTTTCTTAAATCAAAATCCTCCTCACCTAAAATGAAAAACAATTTTTTCCACTAAACATACACAAGTTTTACAAAAAAAAATGCCCAGGCTCACGTTTCAATACAGGGATGGTTAAACTGTAATTTATTTTTTACGTACCTAAATCGAGCTTCTTCTTCTTCAGCATTTCTAGCATTCATCCGTCTTCGACCACCCCGACCATTAGCACCACCGGGTGGTCCACGTGCACCTTGCCCGGTTCGAGAGATACTGAACTCCAATTCCAGAGTTCGGGTTTGTTTGGCCACTGCTTTTGAAGCTTGCCCCATGTGCTCTTTCATTTTATGCGCTAAAAGAAGCAAAAGAACGCAGAAGTGGGTTATGATTGTGCCAATCATACACGATTGCTTGATTTTTGTTGCATGAACGGAGATGAGTATCATATTTATAAACCAGCAGTAATGTATTTGATCAGTTCTGAACAATTTCTCAAAATTGTGTTCCACTGCATTAAAATTGAAAGACAGCAGGAAATTCACTCTATTACCGCGAACAAACAAGGCTAACTCACCGCAATCAATTTCAAAGAGGCTACAGTACCACAAATAACTTCCTCAGCAATAATTAGAAATGTTCTCGACGAAAATGCCCAACATGGAAGAACCACGTTAAAATTACCCGAAAAACTTCCTTTAGTGGTACTGACAAATTGCTTTGCTCAACCCTGTAATTCATCATTACCTTTCAAGTCGAGCTCAGATGAAAACGCATTGACGAATTTCTCCTCCTTGCAAGATCCTTCTTCGCAGAGATAATGATCCGTAAGGAAATGCTGGCGGAGATTCTGATAATTACTGCACAAAGAGAGAAATATCACAGCAGATGAAAACTTGGCCATTTTGTTGTATTTTCATCTTACTTGAAAATGATGCTTTTCCCGCCACGGCTCTCATCGGAATCGCAGAAATGGCAAAAATAGTGATCTCGCCGCACATGGCGATACAACTCATCATTATCCAAAAATCTCTCGTCGCAAAATTTGCATAACGGATGGCCACGATGCGAAGTGTCGTCTGGGTCGCCCTGCGTTCGATGCCGGGTCAATTCCTCTCTCGCATAAGTTCTCAGTTCGTGGTTAAACAACTGCGGAGGACCAGAAGACTCACTCACAACTAGAGATCAATTGAACACAAAAGCATGTCGAGAAAAAGATTTGTCGAAAATCCAACCCGGCATTTCTCTCAAGAAACCATAAAATAAAGAACTCTGAAACTGATTCGAATCAATTGGCGACATGTTCAGCCGGTTTTATTGATTTACTCAACAATACCAAAAACTTGATGAATCATTTTCAAATTTGAGAAAAACTTAATTTTCAACGGATTTAGAGCAGAAGTGAAGCAATCATTTGAATAATTTCCTTTTTTTTTCTCCTCGTTGGGTTTTCAAGCAGATAAATTTGATTCAATTTTATCTCGATCCTCTCACAACAAGCGAAACCTAATTTTACCACCTCAAAGGACTGATTTTACGAGTAAAAGCTAGGCGAGGAATCTTTCCATGACAGCATTCCTCAGCAGAATATTGGAACTTCCCACAAAATAAAGATAAACCTTTGCTTACAATTGTTCATCAGAATTTACAGTAATGTGTTCGGGGTTCTCAAATCATTCATGCTCCATGTTCTTTTTGCGCGAATGTACGAGCGAAAGACGAACACCGGCATTGTAACGTATAGTACTATCTGACACGCTGTGAAGCGAGCAACAGAGCGTCATGGATTCTCTAGCAATACTGATCTCGGCTCAAGACGTTTACGAATCAAGCTTTTGATGATAATCGACTTACATTCGCGTGAATGCCGTCGGTAAAAGGGAACTCACCTTCAAATTCTTCACGCAAAGATCACAGAAAAAACGCGAATGCTCCCGATTCACGTGGCGTTGCAATCCGACGAAATTCTCGAAACTTGTATTCCTTTTATCTGAGGGACAAATGAGGCACCGGAACTCGAGCAGCTTATCATATGCGTCGCAACAAGGACCGTCTTCAAACCCAATCCCGTACTCTTTGTCGAACAGCTCAAATTTCTTGTTTTTGAACTCCTTATCGAACGATTGTAGTTTCTTCGTGAAAACCACCTTTAAAAAATCATTCACGATCCTTAAAAGCAGCAATACAAAAAGTGAAGTATCCTCTCAGAATGCGTTAAAGGTTCTCAAAGATGAGACCAAATACTGATATCACAATATAATTGAAGCAAACGATGGATTAGGCAAGACGAAAAAACGGAAAACACTCAAGATCTTGAAATAAATTTTTCAACAAATACCGTATACGAATGGAAAAATCCTATGGCTCTGGTACGGAATTGAGAAAATATATTCAGAGACACCTTTAAAAAATGCCCAAGTATTTTGATATACCGTTTACGTTCTAGAAAAGCCCGCATTATTCACTTATTCACCGAAGCAGAAGAAAGAAGTCACAAAAAGTTTCCGAAACGCACTTTTCACGCAATAAACTGGGTAAAAAGAATAAAACAAATAAACGATACAATATCTCTTTTGACGCATGGCACATTCAACTGTGTCTTTTTTCACCAAAAATTAAGTATGCTTGAATCAACAAATAACCTCAATTCATTACAAAGGAATTTCTCATGACAAGCTTATTGCGAAGGATAATCCGGGGGTAAGATGGTTAATCCGATTAGCAGCAAAAAGTAAATTATGCTCACCTTCTTGAGAACTTTGCGACAAATCGGGCAAACTTTTTTCTCACAAAGAACTCGCATACGGGTCGAGCATTCCAGGCAAACCGGATGATCACAGGGACCGATCGAGAAGAACTTTGCTTCCCGACAACACAGCACACAAATTCTGTCCTCCATCCTGCTCATTGTCACCGCAACTCGCTCGATTTTTACTCCCACAATCACAAACAAACTACAAAGATATCAAAATCTCAACTGATGAGGCGGTTCTGCGCTTCCGAGTCTGGAAAAAACATCTCACAAAATCCTAAAAATAAAAACAAGAATAACTTTTGGGAACGAAAACGTGATAAACTGAGACTCTAAGACGGAAACATTTTCAACTCCGCGCCATCGCATTTAATTTTTATTTCAAAATTTGACGCACATAATTTCCGCGAGATTGCAAACATATTTCGAACGTTTCGATACGGAACGCGATCCCCATTTACAAAGCACAAAAAGAGATGCAAAAACGACGACGCCTAAAGCAGTCCGAGTGAAGAGAACAAAAATATCCGAATAGCAGTTTCGTCCCTTATTTCCGCACGCAGGAAGATCCATGACATTTTTCAACGACGCATTCAATTAGGAAGAAGGGCGCATAAATTTGCAGAACACCGGAAATGATCGCAAACATTTTTTTACGCCAATCAGGAAAAAGCTGCAATGCATGGAACATTCCCGGAAGTCCTTTTCAACAATCCCATCTTCTCAACTGCATCATTTTAAAATTCAATACGATGTGAAATCCCGTGAAAATCAGTAATCCACGCGTATTCTGAAAATCCCCACAACGTCGTTTCGGAAGCACCTCTTGTCACTTACGACAAGCAACTCAACGCAAGCTCAGACGAAATACGAATTTTGCACTGCTCAGTACAGTAGAGCAAATCAAACTCTCGAAAAAGTAATACCGATTTCACACGACGCAATGAATTCACACACTCAAAAGCTCCGATATTGCTCAACAAAACGAAGGCACAAAATTTTCACGACATAGAGAATCCTTCCAACTTTGCTCGACGCACAGCTTCCATGGCAGCTGCTAATTTAGCATTCTTGCAACTGGCAGCCAGACCACGCACGACCGGGTTTTTCCCGCGCAGGCGGAACTGGCAGTCCACCGCGAAACGGCCGTCATTCAGAGTGTGAGCCGGTCTTCATTTGGAAAATAAATATGTAATTGATTAAAGATTCAACTTGAAAAATAAGGAAGCACGTCACAATTTCGGGGCAGAAACATTCAAAAATCTATCGGCTTTTCAGATCAACACTAGTAGGATCGAATGATTCATTTTTGAGAAACAAAAAGTATCATTGCGCAGTAAAATGAGTCGAAATTCTAGCAAGATTCATATTTTTGGCAAAGTACGCACACAGGTACATCGGCTTTGGTGACGAACACAAGTATTCGCTGAAAGAAGGATCAATTGAAAAACAAAAACTTTTAATACTGTAGAAATTTTAAGATTCGAACAGACTGTCCCGTTTTATTTTAGCAAGGCTGATGTACACAGAAATAAAGTCTACGGATGACGCGGTGTCGAATGAAAATGCCATTGCGACTGTCGTTGACACAAGCTCACGCTTATTTATTCCGTCAATGTCAAAAAAAAATAATGAAATCGATTATGCATTCATCAAGTCACACCAACTTTCCAACACCCACACATGAAGCTTGGTTTGATGATGCAACCAAAATGAAACCAAAATACTCACAAGAACTTTCCCAGTTTTTCCATGACAACCTTCACAGCATTCAGTGGAACGTCCTTAGCGTAGATTTCTATCACATCTCTGAAGATGGGGCCGAACACGTCCCACACTTTCTTCAAGTCAAGACCACTATCCAAGAACACAGCACCCACGAGAGCCTCGAACATATCAGCCAGAGATTTTGGAGCGATTAAAAGCTCAACTGTACCGTCGTCGTGAGTTTTCACTGATTCAGGAAAGAAGAATTTGTAGCATCAACTTTACGAATGGGTATGAGATGTTACAAATACAGAACATTACAAAAATGCAGAACACATTATAGAATGCCTATGATTGTTAAAATCGAACACAGCCGGAATTTTTTTTCGAACACAGTCTAAGTCCGCCATGAATTCATAGTCCTTAATGACCAAATAAATTTACCGCACTTCTTGCTCCTTCTTTCTCATTTAATGGGATAACCCAATTTTCAATTAAATGCTTGGAAAGGAGATGTACAAATATTCAATGATAGTCCCTTCGAGAATCTTTCCGCTGTTCATTTCAAATTTTACATTCGGAATTTTCACCCTGGCGCCTTCCTGTTACTTCATTGGTCTACCGAAGAACTCTCTGGGTTCAGTCGCGATAAACTGAACAAGTTTTACTCTGGAATGATGCATTTTTCTATTGCTCATTCGCCTGACAAACCATGTGACCAGAAAAACACGAAGACGGAGCGGGATTTATCATTAAAAAAACATTTGAGAACTTGAAAGGGAATAATGGGACCTTTCAAGAATTCTTCACTCGGGAGGCACTCAAAGCGTTCGTATTCGGTAAGATCATTCATCTCCAAACCGAAGTCTTTCCAAAATATTCAGACCAGACTTTAGAAACGAAAGGTATTATAGTCGAAAAAATACGCACGTAAAAATTCAGGTTTCTTCCAATCTTCGCTCCTGACGAGGTCGGCAAAATTTGTGATTGAGTTAACGACGGGTTCCGCCAAGACCAGCATGTATCTGTCAAACTTATTTTCGACAGCCAGCGCGGCCAACGTCGCATTATTCGTCAACGCCGAACGCAAATCCGTCAACATTTCTGGAGATCGTACGCCTTTCTTATGGTAGCACTCCAGAACAATCAGATAATCTGCACAAAAGGATGAAACAAGTACTTTACTATACTTGTGAACGAGCGGAATTCCTCCTCTTCTTTCATTTACAGCCAGTCTCCCAAGGAAACATGCATCGGTGAAAAATTTTTAAATCCGTGCAGCCTGAGATGAACGTTCATCATGCTTTTCAAACACTACACAATCCGAACTGGAGCGATTGACAAAATGCACGTCCAGAGCAGCATATGAAAAATCCTTAGTCTGCCAGTGTTTTCGGGATTCGATATCACTTGACAGTCCCCAAGACTGGTTGAATTACGAAAATGAAAAGCTTTCACCAAGAATTCTTTTGAATTTTTCAATGCTTATTGCCGTAGACAATGCTTACTGTATGTACCACATTGTTTAACCAAGTGGTACATACAAACGGTAGATTAATAATTACTTATTCCATGTGGGTAATCATCCAAGGTATATATTCTGAAATGGTTTATTTCATCATTCATGGCTTTGCATGGAACAATCGCACAGAATTGTTCCTTGTGGATGTAAAATTGTAATATACAAATCAATTCGTGTATGTATTCTGTTGTACAAAAGCCTTGTGTAAAAAATTGATCAAAAAACCCATTGACTACGCATTTTGAACTCGAACTCAAATGGTTTTGGGGAAAATATTGGAGCAAAAACGTCACATTGACAGGGGGAATAGCAGAAATGCCATGATGAATTGATTTACTACCTAAACAAAAATAGACAGTGGATGGAAAGTTCAGGGCTCTGATGCCCCATGGCTGAGAGAACCTTTGTGAAAGCAAAATTTACGGCGGATTTCTGTTTCCTGGCAGAACAGTTTGTGAGAACATAGTTATCAAACGCCGTTATTTTTTGGCGTGTTATTCTGTTGCTAGTGTTTTCATAAGCTTCGTTTTTTTGAATGCAGAAAACAGTTTGGTTCTAGCTGTTGAAGAGAACAGTTAGAAAATACAAAACCTCAACTCAACTATTGTTGACAATTTTTTCCTTCTTTCGATTGGCTAGCGTCACAAGCTGAGTTTTACTTAGTCCGCAAACCGATCAGAGTCAAACTTGAAAACTCTACGAAAATAAGGGAAAATCTCCCAAACATACTAACCCAGGACGGCATCACCAAGAAATTCCAAACGATCAAAATCCTTGGTACAAGAATTTGAGACGGCATATGATGGATGAGTGAGCGCCTGAACGAGAAACATGGGATCCTTGAAGGTGTACTTCAATCTTTTCTGCACAGTTTCCACTCTAATCAAAGATAACATGACCCCGTCACAAGATATTGCACACGTGTCCGAGATGCCAATCGAATTCTTACCTTTTAATCAATGCAGCTTTTTCGGCAGCAAAGGAGGATTGCAGTCGTGGCATCTGGAATAATTCAAAAGTACGAACTTATAATATTGAAGAGAAGAAGAAAATATCGGGAATGACAGTAGAAAAACTGTTCGCAATCAGAATATTCGGCGAGATTTTAAACGAGTAGCACGAAAGCGAACACTGCGCAGTGCAACCGCCCTTTGAACATCATGGCTGGATTATTCAAGCTATGCGGCGCTTGAAAATCAGACTTCCACCTAACACGTGGATTTGGAGTTTTGGGAGTTTTTCAATGATCAATGACGGCATTCGCATCGAATTCATCAGGAGAAAAACTTGTGATGCATATAACTTTCGACTTTTTCTAAACGATGAAAATATGAAAAGAAAGATTTCTTAGAAGGTTCAATTCAGATATTTTCACAGTACAGTATCTAAAAGGACGTGCACAAGGATTTTAGCCGAATAACATAATTTTCTCCACAAGCAAGGGAGTCGAGAAATTAACAAGGCAAATGCGGACTGCTCGAAATTTTTCGAAAAAAGAGACACATTTCCGATAGAATTAAAAAAAGGCACGACTCTGGGCAGTTGTTTAACCAAGAAAATGTATTCATATTTAGCAGAAAAAAATCGGTCTGAAAAAATTTAAGGTAGCAATTTATTTCGAGGATCAAGAAATTGTAAAATGTCTCACTATAAAATGGTGTATGACGGCAATATAGAATTGAATTTAAAAACAGAAAGAAGAATCATGATTCACTAAGAATGATCAAAACATTGTTGATCACACCTTCATATTGAAACGGTAAGAATTAAAGAAACAATGGGATTCCCAGATCCATCAAGGCAATAGTCAAGTCGAATCTGGCTAAGTGACACTTGCATTTATTGCTGCGATTTTCTAATTTTCGCCTCCAAATTTCGAAACTTAACGGACCTCTTCTTGTGGCCGTGGGACCAGTGGGGACGAAACCTTGCCCGCCAAATCCTCAAAGGCGCAAAACTTCAGACCAAGAGAATCCTTGTAGAAATTCCACGCAGAACTAAGGCCATTCCAGACAGAGTACATTCCTGCAAATATCAAACCGCGAAATTTTAAATGTCCACAAAGAAAAAGACTTTCAATACAGAGACCTTCAAAAAAAAGGTAATGCAACTTACCAGCAACTGCTTCAGCACAATCAGCAAAGCTTTTCTTACGGCTCAGATACACTGACTGCAATGGATGGGGTTTGCCCGTGTACAATTCTCCGGCCATCCCTTTTTCTACATCCTCTTTGGTCAAGGAGGCTAATCCTTTTGTTTTTACCAATGTCTGAAAACGACACGAAGATCACGATAAGGAAGCTTCTAAATTTCAAGTATAAATTTGTACCCGTAATTCAGCATCCAACCAATCGTTCTTGGTTCGATTTGATTTCAAAAAGCACTCCTCCACAAAGCTTGGCTTGGAGAACAGCGGCGGCAGCCAAGTTTCTCTTGGCAAAAACGAGGCCGCATTCCAATAAGCCGTGATCCCCATATTTGCCTTCAGCAACGCGTCGTTTGAAATGAAATTGACTCTGTTGGAATATATGAAAGAAAAATAAAACTATTTATTCCGCTGGTTACCCTAATTCCACATATGAATTGAATAAATGCAACTGAACAGATAGCTTGAGTTTAGAATAAAATTAAACCTCGCGAATAGTATGAAGCGAAATAAATTCTGTATTCTCTCGATTTTGACGTCCAGTCAAATGATCAACTGACAGATCCAATTCCGCGTCGATGTTTCCCCGAAGACAAATCTTTGAGTGCTGCACAGTAATGTAGCCGTGAAGCATAATTTCAGCTGACTTTTGTTTTCAGAGTATAAGAAAAGACTGCAAGCTCGGTTTCTTAATTAAAACGCCAAGGTTATTCAAGGTAACATCGTTGATCGATTCAGGTCATTTTCTTACGGCACCAATACAATACAAAATGATACTTTCCAATTGTTGACCTAGGTTTCAGACCAATTCCATCTTTTTTCAACAATTCCTTTACACACAGGATTCCGCGGAGAGTGCGAGGGTTGTCCCAGTTCGACGGGACCTCAGATATTTTTATAGTAGGCGCGATTAAAGAAAAAAAAAAACGAGAAATAAGACATAGCCCATGATGTTCAAGGCAAGGTTCAGCGATTTCTTCGGAAAACGTCTCTACATTTTAGATAGTGGTTAAAAAAAATAAATTTAAAATTTCAGCGAGCCTGACAAATTTTTAGCACCATGTGAAACGGATGGAGACTTCTAAGCTGTAACTCGACAAACTTCACTTATCATCATGCAGTAAATTCAAAAACGTTAGTAAAATCCCGGAAAAAAGCCGAGGATCTTAGAAAATCATGGGCTATGTCATGATTAATTATTTACTATCAAATCTTCTTTAAAAACTTCGGAGGTCGCGTCCACCTGGGACATCCCTCGTAAATAGTCATTAAATCAGAATTTAAAAATTGGCCTCCCTCAATTGATTCAAGTTAAGAAACAAAAACGAAACGACGGAAAAAAGGGAAACTCATACATACTTCGCACTGGTAAGTTGACCCTCCGTTTCGGATGGACGTTCCAAGAACAAATGCACGGACGAACACAATTTCAAAACGGCATCCCCAACTGTTTCGTAACCCTCAAAATCCATCAGCTCACCAGCGGCTTTGGCTGTTAGAGCTTCCAGCACAGCGTCTAAAGGTGGAGCAGGATATGACACAGTTTGGCGCAATGCAGTTTCCTTCGTCATGGACACTAAACCGGATTCTTCGACTGGAGGCGGTTTATCGAATTCCAATTCTGGAATTAAATTCAAAACACTGCTGATTGAAAAGCTCAATGCAATCACTTCACAGGTATTCCGGACACTTGCTGCAAATGATAATTCCACTCATTCCCCTGGGAATTCGACAGAATTACTGCACGCCGTATCGTATACTGTAGGTTACGGGTAAAAACAACCACAGTATCGTTCATGAATGTCAATGTTACAAAAATTCAATTTCCATTCCAGAAATGGAAACGTTAACGTAAACATGATCATTTTTCAACTTCCGACATCTAAAATTAGAAAAAAAAAAAAACGAACTGCCTCGATTGGAAGCACAGAAATTGCTAAGCAAACCAACCTTCTTGAACACTTGGAAACAAATGGGACTGAAAAGCTTAAAAAAATATTTTTCGTGAAGAAACCCTTCTGTAAAAAACGGCACTTCAGCAAATGATCTTTTTTCCACTAGTAAATCATCGTCACCGCATCAAAATTATCCGTAAATTTACCTGAAGTAGAAAATCCGATGTTGATGTCATGACGATATTCAATCGCCTTATAAATGCAATTAAGTCGTCGATGAAACGACGGTATAAGCAACAACTGCAGCCACAGCGTCGCGGGCACCGGCGAAAGAAAGCATACCTCCGGAACAAGATATGATACTTCCCTTTTACCTGATGTGGTCTTTTCGTCAAACCTTGAAAAAATCAAGCAGAATATGAATGCTCGGCATAATTCAGCAGGTGAACATGTTTAACAATACGATCAGTGAACATGAATTATTTTACAAGAAGATCTTAATTTAAAGGCACTGTTGTGAGTGGCGAATTATCCCTCGAATATCAAAATAGAAAGGAAACTTGAGATTACCTCGGTTTGAACATGTCCAAGTTCCTCGTCTGAAAAGAAACTCGAAGCATGGGTTGCCCAGCATAACGCACGTCATATCGATACGCGTCCTTCAGGTACTTGCGAAACGTAAGATTTTGATCATGGATCTTCGAATCCGGTGACATGTCATCCTGCACATTCAGCACGACATGGAACTAAACAATAAAAGCAATTCGTTAATCAATCAAAATCGTGCTCAAACAGGGGGTTCCGAGACAAAGCTCAGCTAGAACCAGTCGAAAGGAACATTAATTTTAATGTGCATTTACTGTACTGATGCACGGGACAGGGGAACACATAATAGCTGTTTCACGACTGTATAACAAAAAAACGTGATTCATGAGTGTCTAATTTCAACGTCTGATTTTGCGAACAATGTGAATTTTATAAAATACTTGCTATAAGAACGTAATTGCAACGAGATTTGCATTCAAGTACTGTACAGTTTTCAGTATCCGCATAAACTTCAAATTTTATTCAGCGGTCGAACTCGTGGAGCAGAAGAAATCAATTTCTCTAAAACGTTTAATTTTTCCTCCATCGATTCGTTCAACATATTTCATATCTGAACTCGAAAAATTTTCGGAGCTAGTATAAGATGTCGCTCACAAAGATGAACATTCGAGATCTACACTTTTGCAGCAACTAAGCAGGGATCAAAATAATAATATGCGCATTCAATGATAAAAAAGACAATCTTACTCAACGTTCTCCCATTCCAAGTTATCCTGACACAGTAAAATATATATACTGTACCTGTTTAGAGCCCACCATTGGACGAACGACCGCGTCAAGAAAAATCTCAGGTTCTCTTGGATTGTAACGTATCTTTTCCCATGTTTTCAGCGACTTGAGGCTCTCTTCCACATAATCCAGGGCAACACCAGAGGTGGCTGTAAATGTACGCCAGATCATGAACGCAGACCAATTAAACGTCAAACTGAAACGTGAGAACAGTCGACAAAGGACAAACTGTTTTTTTAATCGACATTTTAAGGTTCTATGAGTATTGTATTCTACTTCAGGCCGTTCAACCTAATGAGTTTTCGATGCACAAGTTTAAGAAATCGTACCACAAAAACGGAAATAAACACGAAAATCGAAAATTGCAAATGCTACGCATCTTCAAAAGAAATGCAGGGGCAAGATGCGGAATTTGTCTAGGCCAGGAATATTAAAAATTCGGAAACAGAACAGTAACTGTAATAAACATCACCTCTCCAGACAGGTACAAAAAGAACGCCATCCGTTTGGCGGCTGAAGTCAAGGTCATAAAAGACGTCATCTAATTCCATTACGTGTCGAATCATCACATCCGCGTAAAACCGCTCCAGATTAGTCAGTTGCTCATCGTCAAGATAGATGCCCTTTTTCAGGAAGTCAATGCTCAATCTCACGGTTGCCTGCTTCGGATACAATGTGAATTCGTCGATCTGCAAAATAAAATATGATTTTCAAAGTTGACGAACCTGAAATACGCCCCATTTCCAAAAAAAATGCCAAAATTGGGCTCTTTAATCATGCATGTTAGATCGGAAGAAGTGGCCTACTCACAGCCAACTTAGGAAAATTCTGCAGCACTATCTACAGGGTGGGCCAAGACTATTAAAACGGTGAGCTACC
This sequence comes from Notodromas monacha, assembly GCA_905338405.1. Classification (NCBI taxonomy): domain Eukaryota; kingdom Metazoa; phylum Arthropoda; class Ostracoda; order Podocopida; family Cyprididae; genus Notodromas; species Notodromas monacha. The sequence goes on along the minus strand of CAJPEX010000176.1, from coordinate 42,410 downwards.
AAGTTTCAAAGTAAATCATAAGCAATAACTACAAGTGCTTTTTTGCACTGTAACAGAACCACGAATTTTCAATACATATCATTGTTCCAGGAAAAGGATGTTCCTTCCATAATATTTTGTTTGCACCGTACTTTCCAGCTTTCAATGAAGAAACTCCACAAAACTTCAGCCGAAATCAATTTGTTTTTCAAAGGAAGTTGGTTTTTCCTCTGAATTTCGCTCACCAGAGGAAGTGGAACTCCCGACAGCATACCAAGAACAAGGGATGATGTCTCCGGTTGCCAGATTTCGCTGATGGCGAAATTTTTCATCAGTTTTTCTGTCTGGATCTTCACGAGATACAGGTACAAGGCATTACCAGGCTTCGGTCTCGAGCCACGGAGACTCCTCGCCAACTTGAAAAGAGAAAAATCAACGGTAATTTTTCTTTAAAATGCGGAATTGGAAGGTATTCTGCGGAATTCTTCCGAGTAGCCCGTACAACATTAGAGGACATCGTCACCAAAAATGAAAATAAATAACGATTTTGATCTTCATACGCAATTTCAAATCTCTGAAATATGTTTAATTCGGTATCACACGGAGAAAATGGGGAAGAACCAGAAATGTTTCTTGTGAGCCCATTCCGACATCATCTTGAAAATTTTTAAATATATTCAAAGAACTCTTTTCTCATTTTCTTCGGAGAGGATGCCCAACTAATTACCACAATATTGAGACCTGTTTGAAAGTTTTAGGGTTAAAATTACCAAGAAAGTAAACTTAACAGGGCGCATGCGAGACTTCATGACATGAGATTCATAGTGAGTGTTATAGAGTAATTAAATGCCTTCTAGGAGTTTTGAAATATAGCGTTCATCTTCAACCGTTAGGAATGGGATCACAATATTTCCAATCACTGAAGATCAGCTGGTTCGCGTTTGGATACTAACCCGCACAATCTCGCACTGCTTCTTGTTCAGATTTTCAGCACTTTAAAACATTCTGATAGTTCATTGTCAAACTGATCATTTCACCACAATTGTAATAGTGAAGGATTCGAAGGCTTTTCCAAAGATCAGAGTTGAAGAAGCTGATCAAACAGTTTACATTCTGACAAGTCAAGTTTAATTCGCAAGAATTTCAAAAATTTCCGAGTAGAAATGAGGGAATATACACACCACGTGAGGAACAATCGGTTGATTCTCATAGCAATCCATAGATCCACTTGAGGGCAGTGTCATTCCGTCCATTTCATCGTCAGGGTCCTCAGGATCATCTTCCGCAGTTCGAATGCGTGTCTCGAGCTTGCGCGGAATCAAATTCTTGTCCAAAAAGCCAGCTCGGAAGAGACATTCGCACGCCTTCAGGCAAACGTCAAATTTCGCCAGCTTCAAATTCCCTTTCACGTCACCCTGCAAAATTTCGGAGGTTCGGGAATAAAATGACAATGAATTCAAACATGAACCATGAGGTTTTACTTCGCTAAAAAAAATTCCTACGATTTGTGAGTTGAATTTTCAATGAACTCCCGGTTGATACCCACACTAGTAAGCATATAATGCACAAAACTACGGTGATCATCAATAGATCTGCCAAGAATAATACATTATCTAATCTGTCAGATTAGATCTAATGAACCGAATAGATAACATGTTGTTCTTCACAGATCCCTTTGGAACACAAGAAAAAACTATCGGGAGGAAAAATTTAAAAATTAAGGCAATGATTCAATAAAGAATTTCCTCGTCTTCTCTTTTTCTGGCAACGTATGCAGCACCATTGACCCAGTGTGTGAAAAAAATCAATGATCCCTTTGAAGATTTCAATACTGAACAATTAAAAAAGATTGCAGCTCTTTCAATGTCTTTTGTAGGTTTTCAACCAATTCTGCCGTTCTTGATGCATCCAGAAAAGCGGAAGTCAGATCACTCCTCTCTTACGACACAAAAATTAATTAATTTTTTATCTAAATTAATTTTTTTCCAAGAAAAGTTGGGATTAAGTTTCAAGCGGCATGAGAATAAGAAAACAGGTTCTTAGTTTTTATACATCTCATTTTTCGGGACGTCGAAAATCTCACGATCTCAAATAAAATTATGTATAATTGTAAAGACAATTTACTTAATACTGTACAGTATTCTCAACATTTTTGACTCGCGAAGCCCAGCTTAAAATAAATGTCTGTAGGAATATCTTCCTCCATCTATTTCCGAGAATCGTTGTTACAGACGCATTAGTCTTCACTTATTTTTTGTGGGCCTTGATTCTTGAGCATATGAAGTTCCTTTTCAAGCATCAACGTTGATTGTGTCTCCAATTGCTAAATTTCATTCTCATCTTTCCTTACATTTTAATTTCGTTAGCCTCGCACCGTAAAAGTCGAATCCTTTGGCGGTACGGGATAGAACTATAGGCGGACATTTTCCGCATAGATCTGCACCTCTTTCAGCTTTGCAGCTACTTTAGGTAATCCAGATATTCTAGACTATTAAAATGGCGAAGCTTTGACTTGATTCAAAATATTTTTTAATTAAAAATGCAGCTACAGTACCAGCTTAATGTTCAACACTCAAAATATGAATTAAGCATTCGAGCTGTGCTCTCGAACTTTGAATGATCGCTAAGATTTATCAAAACGTATTCAAACTTTATTTGTGCTCATAGAAAAAATTATGAACTTTACTTCCAAGACATCACAGAATGTAAGAAAGCATCAAATACAAAACGCGCCTTCTCACAAAATAAATTGGCTTTAAAAATTGATGCCGCTTTCAATACGCAGTCAACTGAAAAAAATAAATAAATAAACGTTGCACTCTGATACGTGGCCAACCAGTCATTTGACGATAGTAAGTGGGCAAGGTTCAATATCTGTGGGATAATACTCCAGGAGTTTTCTGCCACGACTATAAAATCCATTCTTATCGTTCATCTCGGTACACTGATCTACAGACGGCACCATTGATAATGAACTATTCTTCACTCAGATTATCACTCCTGAAGCATCCAACGAACCGATCAAGACTATTTGAGAATACTACCAGCAACAGAAAGCTGTGGAGTGTTCAAAAATCATTCCTTAATTATCCATTCTCCCATGTTGATCACTGCTTATCCCGCCGAAAAAAAAGGTCCAACCGAGGTCCTAGAGGGTAAACTTTCGCCGTTTTTGAACATTATTGAATGTTGAATTCAGTAAATTAAGTAAATACATTTTATTGATTCAATTAATTAGTTACGATCTTCAAGTTAGTTATGATCTTCAATACAGTATTTTCGAAAGTGTTGCATTTCAAATAGAATTGTTGATTGTGGAAATTGGGTTAGTGTCTATTTGTATAAAGCTAAAAAAAAGCACAGCCTTACTGATCAGGACCTCCTGTATATAGACTGTAAAGTCACTTGAAACAGGGAGGCTTTCTGACAGTTGATTTCTGCATGTGTAATTATTTAATTATCTAGGTCTACCAAAAATTACCCCAAGCTTTGGAAACCCCCAAAAGGAGTTTCCAAGGCCCAGGGTTAATTTGTTTATTCTACACTCAAAAATGTAATACTCTTGAAACTTCCTGTCTTACGAGACAGAGGGTGGCTCCTTGTTTGTGCACATGGGGTGACACCCCTTGCAGAATCATGCCCAGATGGTGTTTTGCTGCTGCCCGGATCTTGGGACAAGTTTTGGTGTCCTATTTTGCTGGGGTTTTTCCAGACTCCAGCAAAAAACACCAGCTGGAAGGGGTATTAAATCATAAGAGGGGGCTGATCTGTAGGATTGCCTTCCTCTTGTCAGACCCTTCTGGTCATTCTCAGAAAAATCTCTGAAGGAGATGCTGCTCTCAAACTTTGGCCCTAAAAAGAGACTTGAGTTTGACTTGAAGGGTTGTTCCCTTTTTTAATTTACCTTGCAGATTATAAAACATAGCAAGCAGTGGAAATTCATGCTTGTGCTGGAATTAACCCACTGTGTTTCCCTCAAGAAATTTGCATTGTCCCTATTTAAGTGTACATGATTGTGTTTCTGGGGAAAAGTGTCTTGATCTACATGTACATTAATCTCAATTATGTGTTTTTGTTTTATCAGGCAGAGACGCATATCGCGCACTCAAAAGAATCAGTAATCCGCTGCTCATTGCTGTATAGCCTACAAAATCTAAAAAGCGGAACCTAAGATTTATTTGAGCTGGCTCTTAAAAATATTTAAATCGAAATAAAGTTATTTGCTTCATTGCAACTTGAAGAATTTTGGTTTATTTTTATCTTGCCTGGATAACTGTCTGCCTTCTCTGAGTGTGACTTCAAAGGGCAATTTACGACTGCACCACCTCTGCTGAGGACTTCAAATATCCGGAGCTGCTGAAAAAACATCTACAGCCAGCTAAAATTAGAAAATTATGAATAACTAAAACAACCAAGTAAAAGCCTCCTAGTTTTGACCACCAGTGTGCGGCACATCAAAACCAATCACTAGATTGTTGCAACTGTGACAATCCATCTAAAAATAATTGGGAGGGATTTTCGCAGTTGATTTTCGGAGAAAACGTTGTCTCCGAAATATGAGCACTGAAAACGCTCGATTGGCCCTGGAAGGAGTGGTACAAGCAGCTTTTCTGCGACCCATTTTCCCCCATTTCTCGTTCGAGAAGCTTTGGAAATTAGTCAGAGAGGGTAAGAGTTTTCTTTACCCTCTCACCAAGTTTTCTTCTTCGTGACACCAGGAATCGAAGTTCAGTACACATAAAAAAAAACTATAAAAATTCTACAAGAATTCCAGTAAAAAGGCTATAGGGTGACGATCTAGAATTTTTTGTACCTATGAACTGTACTCCTCATCTCATTTCACCTACACTTAAAAATATAAAAAATATTAGCCGGGTCAGACTTCAGTCGGTCACGCATTAGACTGACGCCAAGATCTATAGGCATCGTATACTCAAAAAACCTCGGTGCATTCAACCCAAGTTTCGTTATAATTCATTCTACGTCTTCACGAAGTATCGCACAAAGTAAATAAAGATGGGGAAAAAAGCTCACCGTTACAATGGGGTGTGTTTCAGAAATCCGTGTCACTGTAGGGAACCGAAGGTACATTCGAACCAATTCCGGTGGCAGCATGCTCAATACTTCGGAAGCCAAGTCAAGCGACAGAGAATTTTCGAATTCCGGAAGCATGTCCACTTCTTCCGGTCTTCGCGGCATGCTCGACGTCAACGGACCGTGATAACCCTTTTTCGTCAACACGGGTCGGCCGAGGTTTGGGTCAATCGCGTAGCTATTCATCGAATAGAAAGGCTTGTAGCCCGGCCCGTATCGTGAAACATATCTCGTAACTATGTCGGAAGCAGAGTTGGCATGAATCTTCGGGCCAGTTGGACCGTACGGACTGAAGGACGGCAAGCAATCCTCTGAAAAGCTCTGCATAGTTTCTTCTTCCGTCGGAACGCTTCGTTCCGCGCACATTTCAACCAGGTCCTGCAAAGAAGAAACAAATTGCAGAATTTTTATACATGATTTTCCTACATTTTTACACCGCGAACATATCGGCAAGCTAGAAACTAGAAAAATCTGAGTATTTCGCGAAAATCCGAAGAAAAATTTCGATATTTTTCAGATCCGAAAAAATTCTTCGTTCCTCCTTTTTCGAAACAGAAGCGCAATTGCGAGGGATTCAGAACATACGTTTGACATCATCAAGTCAGAATACATGATAGCATTGCGCTCTCAAAGCATCGCCCGAAAGTTTGTCGAGTATTTCAAGACCACGAATTACAACAAAGATAAAATAAATTCAAGCAAATACGAAACGAAAGGTAAAAAATTTGTAATACTGTATAAAATGAAATAAATGCGGTAACGAAAATCTCTCATTTCCGTAAAATGATTCATCAATTCAAGAGCGCAGAAGTTTGTTGGCGGGGGCGGAATCTTGTAGAAGCAAAGGGCGACACACGGCATTTTTGATCATATCCTTAAATTGTTCATGTTCAAACCTTACTTTGACAATGATTTCTCACGAAGGATAATTCTAAATCACTTTCGCGTAGAAAACGGCGCTTGTACGAATAAGCTACAGTTCAATAACATTAAATGATCTCCTAATGTTTCAGAACAGCTGTCAATCGTTAAAAGTCCAGCAGAATATTGACTGCCATCAAAGAATACAAGTTTGGACGTACGAATTCGGCGCTATGGTAGCCTTCAATAGTTCGCCAGTTGCTTTGTTTGTCCGTTTCACTCGTCATGAAAACATAGATGGCATCTTTGGCTCTCGCTCGACCACGTGATTGCACATATGCTCGGAATGATTCAGCGGAATCATAACGAACAATCAGATTGCAACACGGGACGTCGATGCCTTCTTCCAGCACATCAGTGGCCACCAAAAGGTTCAGCTTTCCAGTTCGAAACCTGTGAGGGAAAACAACAAGGAATTTTCACCTGAAGTAAAACAATGCAACATGAGCAACTACAGTGCTTGGCATTGGAGAGTTTTCCCTACGTCTCCTTGAAAAGAATTTGTAGGAAAACGAATGAGACTTACTTCGAAAGAACTTTGTCGCATTTTTTACAGTCTTCTTGCCAAACACGATAAGCTTCGTCCAATCGCCTTTGTTCCCTTTAGGTGGATAAAAAAACGAAACCGTGCAAAAAATGTTGTATAAAAACCAAACTGAACAAAATTCATCACGAAAACCAAGCCTTACTCAATCGACAACACTGTGTTGCCTACGTTGTTCTTATTTTTGAAAACTGAGGCTGGAGCGTTCACTCCAACAATCTTTGCAGATCGTAAATGCTTGAGCCCATCCACAGCTGGATTTGCCAGCATCATCTGCAAAACCTATCAATACCAAATAATAATTTGTGAGATTCAGCAGAAAATAAAAAATGCTTTCGGTTTGGAATTACCTCGCACAAAGCTCTCCGCTTCACGAATACAATGCCCCGCACGTCTGCGTATGCGTCCTTATACAACTCGCGACGCGCTTCACTCATGAAAAGCTGCCTCGGACCTAATGCTTTCAGGAGTTCCACGAGCCTTTGAAATTTTTTCGAAGATCCAAATTGAAACTGAGCTCTCTCGTCTCCCATTCCCATCAGCGACTCGTCGATTTCTCCGCTGAATTAAAATCGGAATCAAGGAATGGTAGACTTGAAGAAGAAAAAAGCGTTGACAGCCATAAAATTACCAAATCGAAGAGAACAATACGTCGAATTGATCGAAGAAGGTTTTATATTTGACGCTCGATCCCTTCTTAGCAGCTGCCAACTCCCCCCCAATGACATGATCGCCATATATTTTAGCTCCAACAAACCCTAATAATAAATAAAAATTATTCTCCCGTCCATCAGGGATGAAAAATTGCGCACTTACCAAGGTCAGCACAAATAATTTTCCATTCCGCCATACTACGCTTGAGATCGCTGAATACATTCTTCTCAGCTAATATCGGTTCTTCTGCGATATTCGGCAGTCGAATGCTTTTCAGAGATAACTTGAACTCCTCGTTCATTGCGCTGGCAATCCTGGCGGCATCGTCGATCTTCCCCAGGAACGAATATTTGCTTAAGCTCTCACCTTTGTAAACCAGGAGAACCTCACGAGCTGACGTCGCATACCTGAAAAAGCAGCATCAAAGAAACAAGAAAACGAATGAATTATCTGACGGGAACCAGCATGAACGTCGAACACATCGGGAAAGAAGAAGGCGATTCACAAGCTACTAGATCCCCAAAAATATTCGATTTCAGAGAGTTTTGAAAATGTGATTCTTATATTCGTCACATAAAAGAAAATTAGCAAAATTATGAAAACGGAAAAAAAATTCGAGTGTCCTTCGAAAAAACCACGATTGTTCGGCACAGTCGTCAAATATTTCGAGTTTTTCCAGGGCAAATTCTCAGCGTGATCCACTACATATTAAGCCAACGGACAAGCTAAAGACAAAAATAAGTTCCATGAAAATGCCACTGTTTTTCTAGAATAAATTTAAATATATCTCCAATACGACGCCATGCAATAATTGTTCCCAGATTTTCAAATCAGTAACTTCCTCCTCTTTCGCAGAGCTGTCACGAGTCTTGGTCTCAAAAAGGACAGATTCTTTTATTAGAAGCCCCTTTCCTCTCCAGGGAACAGTTACTACTGGTTATCCGACTGATGCCAGCATTTTTCGCACTGAATCCAACCTTAATTCCACTCAAATTTAATTATTATATGTTGGTAACTTCTCTCATTACTTTAAACAATTTTTTAATGTTTAGTGGTGCGTGAATCAAGATGCATGGAAATGTATTCAAAAGCTTACTGACATTCGATTTCCTTCCATAACGGAACTGCGGAAAAGGCTCCGAGGAAAAATGCAAGCCGACGAGAAAATCCCGCAACACTACAATCACACAACACTAAAAGCGTGGCATTGGAAAATGGCAACCCTGCAAGCATGACGTTACCGGTGAGAAAATATTTGAAAGATTAATCAATAAAAAAGGTAGATGTGACCTTTAAAAATGAAATCTAAAGCCGCTGCATCACTTCAAAGTTTCTCTGATCCCAACAAAATGTCATGGACCACAACGTCGAATCTCTTCAACCTGCAACCAGTTTTCGGCTCAGATTAAGTGTGGATTGCCAGACGTCCTGTTCTGAGGGGGAGGACAAAGAAGGGTCACCAGAAAAACCCTTTGACTTCGCCAGGGTTTAAGCCCCTTTGAAACCGTGGCTGAAAAAAAACCCTTTGACTCTGCCCGCCAGCAAAAGATAAAAACAAACATGTATGTTCAGGAGACCAGGACAGTGCAGAAGACAACCAGAGACAACAGTGAATGGAAGAAGAGGGCGAAGGACAAACGTGATCTGCATCTTCATTTTGTCTGTTTCTTTTGAAGTTTTTTTTAAACTTCCAAGCAACTCATAGATATTTAAAAAAGGGTTGAATAAAACATTTCTTAGCAATCCTCAAGCTATTTTTCCACAGCAATGTTTCATCTTTTGATTTGGTTTTGATGAAAATTTTCCAGCAATCTTCAAGCTATCTTTCCACAGAAATTTTTAATGGAGAATTTTTATTGAATTTTTTGTTCAGTAATAGAGAATGCAATGGATTTCATGGAAAATATGAGAGGTGATTCCAGTGGCACAGTGTTTCTTCATTCCCTGCCATCAGTGTACCTGTAATATCTTTTTAAAAAATGGAACAAACTGCTATGTGTTCTTGCTGCTAGGATACTTCTTCAAAAAAATTGTAACCACACACAAATGTGTTCTTAAATTCCCCACGAAATATTTTTTATTAATTTTTGCACTTTTAACTTCTATAAGAGTGTTGCACCTACGGGTGCAACAGAAAATCCAGTGGAAACAAAATTCCGCAGCCCAAAAATCTCCCAAGGTCCAAAAATCTGGTAGGTACGAAAATTCCGAAAAAGGAATGCCTGATGAAAAGTCTGCTTGTTGCAAGCCAGGCGGATGAACAAAGAGCACAGCAAATCGTGGAATTTTTTCCATTACATATAAGAACATATCTTAGAACATTTTTTTAGTGTAAAACCTATTTTTAACTCAATCATATTTTTGAAATTGTATAGTGTGGTTCGTGTGAAATTGAACGTGAACGTCCCCGTAAGGGGTACCGCGTCTGAAACCCTGAAGCTCGGCACAGCACGAGAAAAAATCCGCAGCCTTTTAATGGCACTGCCAGATGAATGGCGCTTTTTTTTTGGCGGTAGGGACAAAGTCCCCCCTCGGGGAAAGGGCACGGATCACGGGTTGAAAGTATGGCAATATGCCTTCTGCGCCTTCCTTCTAAAAAAAAATAATTTTACAACTCGATCCTGGTGAATTATTTGTCACTGAAAGTGAAATCACGTGAAATGGCAGGACTTGATGCACGAAAGGCGGTTGTAGGACTGAATGGTGCCCGGAGAATCACTTCCACCTTTCTCTCAGCCACCAAAAACGATTTCAACTCCGCGGGGTCTTTTGTTTTGCAAGCAATTATCCTTGAAATAAAAAGTCTCCGCAAAAAAAAACGTTATTTTTCTTGTTACAATGGTGGGAAAAAAATTTTCTTCTGAAAAGACACTTCCCTTGAAGGAGCCGCTCGTCGAAGTCGGTTGACGGCCCTGTCAAAGCTTTTTCGGTGCGTGAAATCCGATACAAAGCACGCATTCAGGGGTTATTTAATCCTTTTCGGCGTCAATTCAAAGGCAGAATGAAAGATCGGCGACTTTCGGAAAACAACACCGGGGTGGATGGGTTTCAAGGTTTCACGCGAAATCTGTTTTCCCTTTTTTTTTGCGCGCCCTTTTCCCCCCGTTCATTGGGCATCATACTAACATTTTTATTTGATTACACGCAATTCCACGGAATAAACTTTTAGAAAACGTCATTTTTCTTTTCATAGATTGAAACCCTCAAATTTTTAGTAACCTAATTCCATTTCGTTTAAGAAAATGCAAGCCAGGGTCGCAAATTTATGGGCACGGGCCTTTAAAACGTTAGCACCACGGGATCGTGGTGACGCGAGATTTTCTGCAGCATTTTGCATGTCACCTCCGATTCTGTACAATACCGGACTGGAAAGAAACTGCCAATACTTAAAACAAGTTTTCAAAAGCATACGTACAGTAACTTTATAATTAACTCATCTGGCAGCCATCTGCGGGAGTATGAAACCTGAAATTTATATATCAATTTGTACATTTGTCGAAAATATTAAATACTATTCACAGATCGTAAAATACGATTACAATCGTATACCAATACTGTCACCAATACTTATGATCCTCAAGGATAACATAGCGCAATAATATTGAATTATCTAAATAAATTAGTTATATGTTTCGCTAGTCTTTTGTATTTAAGCTTTATCGCAAAAATGTTTATAAACAAATCGGTTGATACAGCGATGGGTTTTGAGGATTTGACACACAAATCCTCAAAAATAAACACTCAAAAATGACACACAAAATAGTGCACTGGTTTCTGCGCAGTGCACTAAGAAATAGAGCTCAGAAGATTTACACGCAGGGTCATCTAAACAAGCAAAAACTGAACACATACAGCACATTCAGCAAGTAAAAGTTTACTTACAGAAAGCTTTCGGGAGCTTCACGAGGTCCAACTACTGCGGCACGAAAGGTTTTTTCCAGCTTCCGTAAATTCTCTCTGTTCTTCACGGCCGTGGCTTTGTCATTTAGGACACACGCAGTTAGGCCCAAAATCAAGGGACGTTTTGCAATAATGGTTGATTCGAAAATCAAGCCCATGATTTCACGGTAAGGATGAGAATCAACAGCACGGTGACATTCATCAACAACGATCACGTTGAAGTCTTCAGCCTTGACCATCTTGTGGGCCAGTGCATTGCGGAAGACCATGGCAGTGAACACTAGAATCTGAAATAAAATGGCTCAGCGATAAAATTTGGAGATTTCCGTCAATAATATGGAATGTGCACATTATTTAAAAGGAAAATTGCTGTTACGTACGCTGGAGTGAATGTTCTAACCGAAAAATCGCGGGAATTTCTCGACCTCAAGTTTAAATACAGGATAAGGAAGAGGCTCTGTAAAATTTTAAATACCGTACTAAAATTCTGATAAATCGCATTAATTAACATTTTATAAAAATTCAAGTCGAAGATTTACGTGCGGTTCAATAGTACCTCTGTGTGCAAAAATAACTTAAAGTGCTTGAAAGCGGGCCAAATTTTATTCGAAAAACACTCTACACATTGCGCGAACTTGACGGAGTGAATAAATTTTAGAAAATGAAAGTTTTCAGACAATTAGGAAAAGGCATGTCTTGAATTTAATCTTGTGGGAGGATCATGTTTCCTCGAATGAACTTCTGCCGATTCAATTTTTATCGCCAGTATATTTTCTCCTGACACGTTCAATCACCGGAATTTTCTCATAAAATTTTTCCCACGTAATTTTCTTGCTGGCTGAATATTTCCGCCCTCCGAAATTTAAGACTTATCTCTGGGTCAGCGTCAAAAAATTGTGAGAAGGCTTTTTCAATCACTGAATTATTTTTCTTCACGTACCAAAGGGTATTACAAACGCATATTTAATTCCCTAAGTTCGTCTAAAACCACGATGAATCGTTCAAGGGATACGGTATTTTCTTAACGCCTGAAACGTGAAACAGATGAAGACTACTATAATTGATAGCTTTAATCAGGAATGAGATGATCCAAATGTACTCCCTCGCCACAGACGTGATTCAGCGGCAATCTTTGCTATGATCCGAAGCACTTACGTGATTCTGTTCCATTTGCTCATCCCAATTGCTCTTGACCCAAAAATCCACTCCACGAGATCCAACGAAGGCACCCACAGTTACTTCGGGGGGCATATGTTTTTCTATGTAAGTTCGTTGCTGATCCACAAGATAAACCGAGTTGGCCAAAAAAACGCTTCTTTTTGCTCCATTCTTCCATGATCCAAGAATTTGGTGCACCTTCTCTTTCATCAGCATGAAAGCTGCCGAAACAAAAATAAATGTCCAACAAACAAAAATGTATTTCCAACCAAAAAACATTTATAAAGCGAAGTCATACTAAAAGATAAAACATTTTCTCTCGAACGTGTGAAACCCGTTTCTTATTCAGTGTTCGTCATTTGAACACGTTTGCGCGAAACAGAACCTACTTGAAAATTATTAGTACACTGTATTACCGTTCCGTAATTTTTCTTATACTGAAGCATGATGATTTCAAATGATCGTCACTCTCGGTAGGTTCAATAAAATTTCAAGAACAGTTCTGAATTGCATTCATCATGCTTCACAATTTCTCCTTGGACGCGCGGAAAGTTACTTAGACTTTTTGAAAATCTCTCATGCCGCTATCTGCATATTAGTTTTTTTTTTTTTACATTTGCCAAGAAGTCTTCGCATAAATGATTGGCAGTTATTGCAGGGCAATTTTTCAGCAAATTCTCAACGAGCACCATTTTTTTCAGCGCAAAAATGCTATCAAGAATTTGTCAGGAGATTTAAAAAACATTTGCACCAGGTGAAGTAAGATCAAGAACCTGATCAAGAATTCAACCGAATGAATCAAGGGCCAGATAAAAATGCCCAATTATACGCTACGAACAATTCCGACGAGGGAGTTGCCTTCGGTCTGTACACCTCAAAAATTACAGAACAATGAACTTGAAGAGAAATACATCCCAAGAAATGAATTCGATTTGCTTTCCATCGTGGGTACCCGAATTTAAGAAAGTCAGTTGCAAAGACACACGCAGAACTACATGAAAATTTATTTAATACATTATACACGAATACAGTAATCAAATGCTCACCAATATGAGTTTTCCCAGAGCCAGTTTCCAAGTAAACAATGGTATTTCGATGCTTTGCAAACTGAATGATGTCCGTCTGAAGAAAAAATAATGTTCATCGAAAAAAAACACGACATTTTCGGAATCGTGTCAGTCACGTACCTGGAACTGTCGGGGAGAAATATCCTCAGCAGAAGACATGCTTCTAGATTATTGGGGCACGTCAAAATACTTCAACTAAGCACGAAGTCAAAAGCTCAGCACCATTCAAAGATGGATGATACGAGATTTCTGTGATGTCTCAAGTCATACTCTCTGGAAAGAAACAAAATCTCCAACACCTCATACGAAAAAAATGATCAATACGAACACAATACTGCACCAGCCACCGTACACAGATGAACATATAGCTAGTCAACCAAACGGACAGGAAAGAATCAAACCCGCTGCAAATAAGTCAATAAAAAATACACTTTATTAATAAAAAATTGTGTTGAGAAAATCTTTAAAGGTTCTCCAGAAGTTCGATTTCATGCTTGATGTTCTTTCGCGCCTGACGTTCAAACTTCGTGCGGAATTCCCGGGTAGCAAAGATATTCGTGATTTCCAGCAAACTCCGAAGAACCTGACGAGGAACACGTTTGCGATCATTTAATTTGATTAGGTTGAAATGGGCTGAACTACTTGCCTTTGCCCTCAGCTGTCGATAAATTGTTTCGGCGAGAAAGGAATACTCTTCTCGAATCTTCCTTGAATACATAGTGTACTCGTAGGGTGTGGCCCCAAGGATTGCCATATCCATGTCAAGAAAGTAATGCTTGTCGTCCGTACCGTAAGCATGTTCGTTTCTGTGCTCGTCAGTCGAATGCGTGGCGGATAATCTGATCAGATCCACAGTTGCTTTGAACACCCCTGAATCATTTGGCATTCCAACGTCCGCTGCGAAGTTTTCGAACTTCCCAATGCTCTGTTCTTCATTGTTCGTATAACGAGGATCGTAAATCAAACTGAAATGTTCAGTAAGAAGGGGTTTATTCTCAAAAGAACTCGAAGCGACGTTTCAATACGCCGTCTACAGTGAAAGTGCATCCGAACACAAGTACACACGGGAGTGCATCACTAACTGAGACTTAGAGGGATGGTCCATATTTGTCGAAACTGGCAACTTTGAGGAAGGATAAAGCGCGCAAAATTGCTAAACATTTGTTTCAATAATGTACTGTGTTTATTTGCCCAACAAAATAACGCGATGGCATTTTCACATCTGTCGAGTTCAATGCGGAAGGCAACTGAATGTTTACTAGTGAGCAAGACGCTGCCTAAATTAAGTCCAGCTTCAAGCCTTGGATGCAACATTCGTTTTAGGAATCCTGATGTAGAAAGTTGGATGCAAAAAAGACCTGCTTTACGATGCTGAAATGTTTGCTTTCATGGCATGCTTTTATTGCTAAAATCATTGCATGAAAATTTTTCATGTGGAGCGAATGCTGAACAGCGCTCACGGCGATGCGAGTCAAACCTTTCTTCTGATGGAACAATCCCGTTTACTTTTAGCAGTTAATCTCACTTATGAATCAATCCTCGTGAGTTAAAACCCTCCAGCTTCACTAATTATCGTTCAGACGCTATTTACGCAGAAGAATACATTCGTAGTAAGGTTGTGATTCAGACATTATCAACATCGCGCTGACAAACGTGTATGATTCTTTTTCATTTCTTCAAGCATTGCAAATTCTCAGAACCAATTCTATTGGTTGGTGGCCCAGCACGGATCTACTCTTCGTTATAGAGGCAGAAACCTTTTCCCAACATAGCCTCAGCTTCCTTGTACTGTACAGTACAATAACCCGGAGCGGCATCCTCTGTCTATTTCTTTGTCAGATTAAAATAATGTACTTCTCGGTTCAAACACGGGCGCTTGGGTCACCTCTCGTGTACAAGCGCCCAAAAACGTGCAAGATTCTAAATGCCTACACAATTTTGAGTAAAGAACAAGGGATGTGAGAGTGAAACTCAACTGTCGAAGACATGAAATCTCTTCAATTAAATCAAATTTCGGCTATTTCTTTCAACGGCTTAGTACTTTAGAATTTTGAAGCCAGAGGAAACAGGTACTACAGATATACGCAAATTACATAGATAAATCGGGTTTAGCTATAGATGACAAAATTACAAGTGCGTCGAATAAAGAGTCATCGAATATAGAATGAATAAAGCGAACTCACTTGTGGAAGAATATCGCATACGCTACTGCTTCCGGATTACTCAAGTATTCTTCATATTCGTCACACAATTTGAGAAGCTTCAAGATTCGTTCGAAATTATGGTAATTGCGGTCGAGTTCTTCGTAGTTTGACCGAAGCACGTTCCACCATTTCTGTATCACAGCGTCTTTTCCTGGCATGGAACTTGTTAACGAGTCCCATTTTGATTTCACAGCCCCAACACGCCGATCTTTCCTTTAAAGGGTTCATTCGTAAGAAGTAAAAATATGAAATGCGAAACTACTTACTCAACACTGCTCTCTCGCCTCGCTTGGTAGCGTGGTTTCGATTCTCTGGACACAGCGGGGTACACAGACATAATGAATTTCGGTTCAAAAAATTTTCTGAGGCGATTTTAAAAGTCATTCATCAGGACAAGAGAGAAACAGATGAGATGGCCTTAGCGAACTGCAAGAGACTAACATTGAGCTAACACTTTCGCCTCGGTTAGACTCATAACGAAGTGCTTCCTCAAACCACTGAGAAACGCGTCGGTTTACTTATTCGGAACATATCAACTGAACTCACGCCACATAATGAGAATCACGTAAATAGAAAGCTGACGTGCTAAAAATCGTTCGTGAACGCATCGTTCATTGAGCATTCAAAATGAACATATTGATTAAGGCCGACAAAAAACTCCGGCGGGAAAGAAAACATCAATTATCAGACAATTGCTCCAATACACACGCAGGAACAATTCTCGGCACTTGATTCAACCGGTAGGTCTCTCTAACATCTGACGCAACACTAACACCACAGCACCTTCCGAGGTTTCTTCAGAATTGCCGCACATAAGGGAAATATAAAAAATCTCTTGCATGATACACATAAAGTATCAGACTGTGAATTATATGAACTGCAGTACAGTACTGTATGCTATAAACTTGAACGGATCTCACTAAAAGGTTGCATGTATGATACAGCTTTCAGAGAGATTAAAAATATTGTAGTTCAAAATTACATATACTTTTATACTTCATTTTTGTGCATGCATAAGGACTCCGTGGGGTAAACTAAGAAAAATTGATTAATCCCTTAGTTACTATTTACAAATACTGTATGTAATTTCCATGGAACCAAAAGAGTTTATTCAAAAGTAAGTGGTACTATATCCAACTATGAGACCAGAATGTACCTAAAATTGCTCATCAAAATAAAATTGTGTCGAAAATTCTTGTAAAGGAGTTCCATAAATTAATCTAAGAGGCAGAAAGGGGTATAAAGTGCTATTCAAAATTAGATGAGAATTTGAAGATTTTTAAACATGCCGTTTTTATATCTGTCTACATTGGGAAGCAATATCATACTGTATGATATAACGGAATTTACCGTATACGGTGAGTGATCCTCCCTTCTTGTGTATTACCGCAAGAACAATTCAGATGCTCTCCGAGAGGCGTGACCCTTACCTCTGAGGGCTGAGAAGTACTGCCTGACCTTGAACGCGTTGGCTTGTCGCGACTCTCGGTTGATGCAACGCGATAAATCAACAAATCATTTACCAATTGGCTTGGCAACTAGGTGGTACGAAGTGAGAACTGTGCGGTAGATATCATCGCAATAGTTAGCTTTCTTTTCTTCTGAACTGTGCATGCACTCTGAACTGAGTGTTGGGTGTATTTTCGAAGTATACTCAATCGTGATTCTGTTTTATCTTGTGAGGGACACAACTTTGTCAAGAATCGTGTTCGATTTCTCATTTTCTACGTCAACTGTGCGATTTTTAAAAGAACGATCGTGTGATCATGGGCGTTTCTGCGAGTGGGAATGTGGAAGTGAACCCGAATGCCCAACAATCGATGGAGGTATGTCTTCATGCTGAGGATGAAAGTACAGTGCGGAGCGATATTTTCTAAGAGCGATTATAAGGTTCGAATGATTTTCCTATTTAGGGTCACTTCGAGAATCCTGGAAGGGAAGGTGTCCAGTCTGCTTCTGAAGGAGAAGCTGGATCTGACGATTTCATAGCTCCACCGAAAGTGGATTTGAATGCCCCTCCAGCTTATGATGTTGCTGTGGGTTCTGCATTGCCTACATATGAAGAGGTCGAGCGGCAGAAGCTTGTTGAATTCCGCGCTGAGGGACCCTTGCCGAATAATGTTCGTTGGAAGAGTGACCACCGGTATTCCCGATTGCAAATAACGTTGTTGTTTTTAACAGCGCATAAATCTTGATGAGGACGATCATTGGGTTCATCCATTATTTCACGTTGATGTGGATGCTCCGGACCAGGATTCACGTCTTGGCACTGATTTCGTCTTTTTTGCTGCATTTTTCGGTATGTATGTCCAATAAGTTGAAATTGCTTGCTCGTAAAATTTTGAACGGTGAGGGATGAGGGCCACGACGCTTTTGTGAATCTGTGTTTGATTCATATTTTCTGTGATTTTATTATTTCTGTAATATCTGGTGATACGGGGGTGCTTCAAATCAGGAAGTCTTCTTTTCACTTGGAGAATCCACCTGAGACTTTATTTCATTGAGAATGTGAATGCTCAACATTACGTGAAATACAGTTTGTATTACTCAATCTCCTCCAGTTTTTCGTAAATCAGTTTTTAGTTAGTGTGTAAAACAAACTATCCTCTTGGATTTTCGAGGCGGACGACTTTTTTCAAAAGTTATCATTCTACAACTTAAGTAAGCATACTAACTGTCTTGTTGGATGTTTTTGAATGTTCTAGCGGCCTTTCTCTTGAACTGGATTGGTTTCCTGTTACTTCTCTGCTTCTGCCAAACCGTTGCTGGGAGATACGGGGCTCTTGCTGGATTTGGCCTTTCTCTGGCGAAATGGACGGTGATCATCAAGCATTCCATGTTGACGCACGCGGCAGGATCGCGGTTTTTGATCGGGAAGGGTGGTCGTCTCTCGGATGAAATGACAACAGGAGCACATGACGGAACGCGAATCCAAGCAGACGAGTTGGACGACGATTCGTGGCTCTGGTGGCTCCCGCTTGGATTTGGTTCGTTTGCTTCACTATATTTGTAAATGTTTAAATGTTGGCATAACTGATTATTTGATTGATAAATTATCTGACAATATTTCTTTGCCGTCAAATTTTCGGTGGATTCCCGATGTAACTATCAAAACGAATTTTGAAAAAAATATTTACCGTAAACATGTTTCTCAAATCTCTTGACCTTGCCGTGAAATTCATAGAAGATAGTATGTCCTGTGAACTGGTTGTGCATTACTATCTCTAATACTCTACAGCACTAGCGAGACTGAAATATTTCAATATACGGGCTTGTTCAGCTTGTAAAAACCAGTCCAGCTTGAGGCTATTGATAAAATTTCTGAATTTCCCAATTGTATAGTGCACGCTGAATATCGCATCCATCTTTTTTTTCAGGAATGCTGATTTGCGTTCACGCGATTTTTCAATACATTCACATCAAGCGTCAGTGGCACATCATGTCTCGCTCGTCTCGTCAGCGTCTGCTGCTCTTCTACTAAAAAGTCAGTGTTTCTGACGAGCCCTGTGCGCAAATCAAATCGCGGGCAGCCAGCAGATTAGTTCCCAACTGTTTCCAGATACATCGGATATTGTAAGATTACTGTTCTGAAAATTCTGGAGGTCGAGTAGCGAATTCGTGTTACCCACCGTGGAGGTGTTGCATCGCGTGAAGCTAGTCGGGATTTTTTTGATTTTAGTTTACCATCTTTTGATCATTGGATATGTTCAAGTCGATTTACGCACCCCTTATGCGACTAGTCGCGGTTTCATTCATTGCTTGTCATTCCGTGTGAGGTCGTAATGGAAAACAATTCCATTGCTCGGATTAGGGTCACGATTCGGTTTTTTGCATCCTTACGAGGGAATTGTAAATTTATAATTGTTGCAAGTTGGAAGAAATATCTTGGGACTTGTGTTTGCACGCATTGCGTTTTCGAAATGATTGTCAATCTTTTCAAGGTTGCGAGCACAGAATTTGATTGTTTAATTGTAATAAATTGTAGTGTTCGTCGTGTATGAGGCACTTCTTCATTTATGTATCTAAATTTCCTGAAGGTAGACTCGTGTGACCAAAATAATGCTCGTTTTGTTCGAACGCGGATAATGTCATTATGAGTAAAAATGCAATTCGAAGACATGCCACTCCTTCAGCCATGAAAGACGTGGCAGATAAAAAGTCTACTACAGTATTGAATCTGAGATGAATTGGAACTTGCTTCACAATGCGCTGGAAACTCTGTCAGAGAACGGAACTGTTAGTGTCCAAGTTGTAGAATGACAGTTTGTTTGCTGTATTTCATGAAACAAAATTCATTCCAATTAAGTAATTCCAACGGAGGCTCAGTTTCTATTTCTTGCGAGTGTAACCCTGCAAGCAACGTTTTCACGATAACGGAACGTGGAAAAATACTGTACTAATAGGGGTAAAAATAAAGTTTTGGTGTTTTCTTTTATTTGATTTTGGAATTCAAGTGTTTTTATGCATAATTCATTCAAAATGATGCTGTAACCTTTTTTCACATGTTAAATGAATCGCTGTGACGTGATTTGATATTCTTCTCTCACCAGAATCTCCACGTCAACTACAATTTTGCGTTTGAGCCTTGAGAATTATCAACTTTGAAACGCTTTACTTCTATGACTCGAAATCGGAATACTGTAATTCGTCTTCGTATGAATGTTCGCATTTTTTCTATGTTCATGGAAAATAAATAAGGATATTGAAAACTAAAGCAAATGTTATCAAGCGTACGTCGGAAAATCTCTTGAGAAAAAGGACGCATGGTGATAATTCTGATTTTCTCTCAACTTTGTGTGAAAACAGTCCATGCTTCAGTTACCGTGCGTCTCGTTCGTTATCTGTCGATTTTCGCTTGTGAGGTGAAAAGTTCACTAGAATTTCGAGAATAATTTGGACACACGAGACGCCCACCGGATGTTATCAGTGCAGTGTCGGGATCGTGCGATGAATTTTTCGATTACTCACGAAACGAAAGTTGTTCTCCTTTCAAGGGATGCATGGTGGTAATATCTTTTCGGTCGCGGAGCAATGAGTGTGCTTTTGTTCATTTGCTATGTGTTGGGTTTGTGGGTGGTGTTGTTCGTTGCGAACCGAAGAGTACGATACGTAACCAAGTTCGTCATCTATATCGTGTACGTGAGCTCGATCGCGACCATTTTGTTGCCTTTCTCTGCTCTACGGCCATGCAACGTGAGAAATGCCAAGTGAGTTCCTTTTTTTTCGAGTAAGGGTTGATTTCGCTATTTTTTTTATCTCGCCTTTCTTACTGAAATCATTTTACTCTAGTATAATTTTATATGCAGTAGTATGATATGAATTACTGTAGTAGTGTAGTTGAATGTCGTGATATATGTAAGAGTTAATTCTTTAACAGCGCTTCATTATTTGTTCATGATGTGGTAAGTGAAGAGCGTCTTTATCATAAGTAATTTACAATGTGGATGATGACGATGTAGCACTTGACGATTGAGTTTATCATTCATTATTTGTTCTTCTATACAGTAGTCTAAATTTCCTGTAATGCTGATATCTAATCACATGGTTATCTTAAAATGTTTCCTTGAGAAAGACGCATAACCCTTTTTTGAGAGATTAGAAATTGAAATACTGTACTGTGTTTCGAAAATAAAATGAATCAGAATTTAAATTTTGACTTGAATTGTAGTCAAATTGAAGAATAATTTGCCATAAATTTAATTTTTTGATTGTCTAACGAAACCGGTTAAAAAATTCCTGTTCGAATCAGGTATGAGGTGCATCAAAGCTGGTCGACTTTTTTTTTTTTTCAAATTAAATACCCTCCTATGATCTTGTCTTTTTTTTCTTCTCAATTTCGAAAAGAAAGTGCGCGTGGTACTCAAGTTAATACAGTAGTACTGTACTTCAGTACTATTACTTATTACCGTATCTAGCTAACCTGAAGTCACATTACCTAACATCACTGAATCGGAATTATCCGGCGAATCTCGATAGCTTTTGCAATATGTGAAGAACTGTAGTGGCAGCCGTGACTTCAAACATTTTGATTTTGTATGGCTCGATGAAAGTGGTTTTCTTTTTTTTTCTCTGTTTCCATCGCAGTGTTTCGACGTGGATGGTCTATTGGATCGCACCGCTGCTGGGGATCTCACACGAGGTGATCGGTGCGGAGCATCTCGCCGAGGATCGAGCAGCAGTGGTCATTTGCAATCACCAAAGCCTGCTGGACTTCTTGGGCATGTGCAAACTCTGGCCCATAGCCGGCAAGCTTGCTGCAGTGGCCAAGCGTGAAATCCTGTTCATTTGGCCTTTCGGTCTAATCGCTTGGCTGAGTGGCACTGTCTTCATCGATCGTCGTCATGCGGCCGAGTCCCGCGATGTCGTCAATTCAACCGAGCGTTTGATCAAGGAGAAAGGCATCAAGCTCTGGGTCTTCGCCGAAGGAACGCGTTCGAGCGACGGGAACCTGTTGCCGTTCAAGAAAGGCGGATTTCATTTAGCCCTGCGTGGGAAACTCCCCATCATCCCTGTGGTCATGAGTTGGTACGGTCCTTTCTTCGATAGTCGCGAGATGCGACTCGAACCGGGAAAAGTGACCATCAAGATTCTCCCCGCTGTCATCGTTGACGGCACGGAAGATGTAACGAAGCTTACGGAGAAAGTCCGTGCCGATATGCAAGCTACCCTTGAATCCATTTCCCCTGATCTTCCTCCGATTGGTAGTAAAAACGGTTTCCACGCAAGCAAATGAGCTTTAAAGAAAAAAAGAAGCTTCTGTGGGTTCTTCTACCTAGCTGTTCTAGACACAAGTTCCACATTCAACGGATGCTCCAAAGTTCGTGTGATAACTTATGTTGAAGAGAGATGCGTGTCGGCTTAGTAGTTTCCGTTGCGGTTGGAAATATCGATTGCTTAGCTGTTCCCGACAGTATTTAGCCAAAGCTTAATCAACAATATCTCAGCGGTGTAGTGCAGAATCCTTTTTTGATAATTTTTTTCTTGGAACGTGATTTTGTGCTGGTATGAATTTATGTCGTAAGCATGGTCGAGAGTTTGTTTCCGAAAATAGAACAGGTCTTGCAAATTTTCTTTGAAGGAAAATGTTCATCAATTCCTATTTTTTCGTCATGTTCTTCAAATCTTCGGGAGGATTGAGAAATGTTTTTCCCATTTTAAACGTTGAAAAGCTTCAAATGCTGAGGAACCAAATACTGTATACGCTGAAACCCTTGACTGTTCGTACTTATCAGGAGTTATGGTTTGATCACATTCTGCAGTACAGTATACAGTATTAGCACTATTGATTAATGCATGTCCGACACGTATCATGTATCAAAACTGTGTGAAACACCCTCAGCTGGACCTGTTCTACCTGTACTGAAATACAATATGATATATTTTTTCTTGTCGAAACTCGATCTTCCGTACTCCTGAAAGTTCTGAATGCCTAAATTTAAAAAAAAAAAACATGCTTCAGATGATTATTTAATCGTGTTGATGGGCTTTCGGGGAGAAGAACTCTGTGACTTAAAACTAGTCTGTTAGATATGTTGGTCATTTCCGATACCGTAATCGTCCCGGTTGTGAATGTGAGACCAGCACAAGTGTTTTTTTCTAGTCCGCGGAGGACTTGTAATGAGAACAAAGCGGAAATCAAATATGAAGTCATCCGATCTTTCATGTGCGTAACTTGTAGTTTTCGAAGAGCAGGTGGTGATAAGCCTGTGGTTTCGTTGAAGGCATTTCGGTTCCTTGACTTGGAGGCGCTACTTTTTACAAAATTCGTGGATTTTTTTTTTTTTTTCCGCGAAAAATTGGGTCTTCTCGTCGATCGTCTCGCTGGTGCCATGTTTTTTTCGACGCATGAAGCCGCTTTTTTCCTCTTCTATTCACTGTTTTCATTGGGATTATTTGAGGATGGAACTAGATTTTGGTTTTGGTTGTTGCACAGGATTTCCTAGGAAATTTTGTGAGGCTCTTGTTTTGTTTCTGTTCCTTTTCGTGAGTTGACGGCCAAATCATGGGTCTCCGTCATGAATTTTGGCTCTTGAAGAACTTTATTTTCATACTCGAATAAAAAGCACGCCATACGGAGATACTCAAAAGAGTGAATGTTTGTCTTTCACGAGCCTTGGGTCGAGTTGGGCTGCTATGAATTTTATGAAATTGACTCCGGAGCACTTTTTTTTTTTCGAATGATTTAGTACTGATTTTTGGTTTTCCCTTATTGTTTCGAAGCTTGAAATTCATTTATTTGGACAATCTTTGCTGAATTCTGAAATCGCGTTGAGTCAAATACTGGGTTCCAAAATTTGGAGTACTACTCTGTTTTTTCTTCTGATCCTCTCTTTTTTTTCAAGAGAGGGACATTTGTTAATCCCCAGGAAACGCGCGTTCAAGACAAAAGTGTGATAATCGAAGTTTATGGGAGAATCAGGCGTTTCTTCAGCTGCCTTCGCAAATAGAAAATCCATGGGCGAATTTTTCATTTTGTGTTCGAAAAGTGGTAGAATGTCTGGGTTTAGTTCAGTGTCGGGTGGTTCTTTCACGTTAGCCGGTTTAATTATGCCCTGCGTTGTACTTGGCTGCATGAATCGCAGTGATGTTATCCCCAGAAGTGAAATACAAGCGAAATGTTTCTGCCTGTTCATTTTTGTCAATTGTTTGAATGCAAGAAGCATGTATACTGTTTCCAACAAAGTACACTAAAACTTGGTAAATTTAATATTTGTGTATTATAAAATTGGGCCTTGAAGAGTTGGAAAATTACACAGTACAGTACTGTATATCTACTCCGAATTTTCAGTTGATCTTTGCTAATTCCCTTAACCCCGATGAAATTTTAGCCTCCCTAACTTGAACTTTTTGTGTTAGACCTTCCTTCTTTTTTGTACAGTATTCTAAAGGCTTTTTTCAGGGCTGAATCTTGAAACTCCTGTTGCAATTTAGCAAATGTCTCGATGTTTTAGTTCGTAATAAATTCCTAGCAATCCGTTAGTTTCTCCCTAAATACGTACATCCGTGACTTTCCGTAATTGGAGTTACTTACAGAAATAAAGCCGAATTCCGAAAGTTCCGAATCTAATATGTTAGTTCGTTTAAATTTGATGGCATGAGGTGGGTTGTTGGAAATACAGCAGTGTGCGAAGTATGCTCTTTTTATTTTCTTCCTTCAACAGCGATGACTTTCCTTGAGGACAGGTAGCTTTAATTCTTTCAATCTTCGAATAATGCTCACTGATCGAGCATTTTTGAGTACAGTACTTGCGGTGACTGTGGAAAAAACAGCACATTATTGCCATCTGGAAGAATTTCAATTTTACAAGAAATTTGTATCTCTACTTATTGGAAGAACCGAATCATATCTTTACACTTAGCGCTGCATGAAAATTTGTTGAGATATGTATCAATAAATACTTGCTAGCTCAATACTGCGGAGTACGGAATAAGTCGAATGAGGATACGTGTCATCTTGGTCAACCTTAAATCTTCTGAAATGATCAAGGGAAAGATGTCCCTGCTTCCGCTCCACGGTGTGAATGTCTCAATGGTATTGACCATGATATATGGTATTTTGATATATGCAAATGTACAGTACTCGAGTAATGCTTGCTGGTAACAGGGCAGAAAAGTCAATCCAAACTCAAGCCATGTAAAAATGTTCGGGCTCGTCCGGGAATTGAACCCGGGACCTCTCGCACCCGAAGCGAGAATCATACCCCTAGACCAACGAGCCAGTTCAAGGAAATCGGGTTTTCCTGCTTATTTGACTCAATTTCATTGGCTTTATACATTTCAAAGACACTGCATGCTCGTGGGTACAGTATATAGCAGTATACATATAGCAGTACAGTAACTTATTGTACATTTCTTCCCACATAACAGCATAAAGATACGAAATGCGAAGTTAGTATACGTTCTGTCTTCACACAATAATAAGAGACGGTCAGCATCACCATCCCGGATGCCGTGCACTTCGTTATTATGCGAAGCTGAGGATAACATTTTATTTTTCTTGCATTTATGTGCGAAAAATGTCACCAGCAAAAATATTTATCTGTACTTCATCTAGCTGCTGTACAGAGGACGAAGCGTCATCTGACGAATTGCTTCTGATTCGAACACGTGGTGTCAGCTATATATATACCCGAGGACATGAAATCATTCAAATGCAATAAAACAGCAGTAATATGTCTAATATAAATCGACGTCAATTCTCCTTATTATTGAAACACTTCGGCCTTTCGTTTCCCTTTTTTTTGACCATTTTCCATCGCTTATTACTCTATACGCATTACTTACTTCCACATGGATACATATGTGAAGTATTACCGTATCTAAGAAAAGAAATACAAGAAGGAAGATAAGATGGTGGGCAAGCCACCATGCAGCAGCGCTGGGGTCTGTGCTCGTGATTCCGGGACATTTCGACCACACTCCATAATGCTGGAGCTTCACTACATAGGCAGAATCTGGAACGTGCTGCTGATGGTCGACCCGCCGGAGGGGGATTGACCTGCTGGGGAAAATATGCCAAGTTGAGCTGAGGCGCGAAGGACAGCTTAAATAAATGGTGCAGGGCAAAGATGAAACCATCATTTCCATATATTAGACCAGCACCTCATTCATATATAAAAAGCTTCTCATTATTTCGTCGATATCTATATTAATTTCACTTGAAAAATTCACAAATTGAAATTTATCTTCAACATTTTGGGGCTGAGAAGTCAGGTTATTTTCCCATTAGAAAGCTGATATACATATACCTGTATATAACCAGCATCAACACAGGCAGATATGCATCTGAATATTGGAGATAAAAGTACAGTACAGGTATTGGGCCCAAATGTTGAATTTATAAGGCATCATCTGAAAACAAGGACCAATTATAATAATCAGCGACTTTATTTTTAAAAACAAAAGGCTCTATATTTTTTTATGAAACTTTCAAAACTCACCTGTTGGAAGTTGAAAAATTGTGCATACCCATATATGAGTGCATGAATACAATAAAAACATAGACTGAACAAGCAAAAGTCCACATAGATTCAAATTTTGTCTTGCTCTTATATAAGGCAGAAGGTTTATGATACTGAAAAAATAAGGTCTTATACTGAATGGCACCTTGCTGTGTGCATTCCAACTATGAAATTAAAATTCAAGAAATTAGAAACAAAAATGGTTTTGTCCTCAGAAAAATCTTGAACTTCAACAACTGCTCTGTCCAGGCTTCATTTCGGTGACATTTTTGCTGGCCAAACTTAAATGCACCTGCGTGCATGCAAAAAGTCTAGGCTCTGTTGTAAGATGGAAGAGAGTAATGGTGTCAAAGAGTAATCAATGTACAGCAGTACAGTATGCATCACAGTCATCCTGTAAATTTTACAAACCTCTAAATTCATCAAATCCGTTGTAGTGTGTATAACCATCAGTCCCACGGAAATTCCTTCACAGGATGGACAGATTATATCGCTGCAATGGGTGAGAGAATAAGAACAGCTGTATAGAAAGCGGTGGTATACAGTATAACTGTCCCTGACTTAGTGAAGCGCGAACAGCCAACAGCATGCCCCTTATTGAAGTGATGACTATAAAACCGGGCAAGTTTTAGCATTTGATTCATCCACTTCAGAAGATGAACAGTTCCGAGTTACCCCACATACTCAATTATAGGCCACATAACCAACTGTGCTGGAAAAGGCTGGATCTGAGGAGTGGGCCATACCAGTGTTCCCCAGCCGAGGGTCCACAGAAAAATGTCTTCCACACCCAGCAAAAATGTTAGGAGTTGGAAGCTGGGGCGCTGGCACTAGGTAGTTATACAAGTAGTCATTTTCTAGATTTCCACAACTCCCTGGAAAACCTCCGACGCCCTAAGCATAGGAGTTGTTATCTGAAGGTCGTGAATGACAGGCATGGGATAATTATCTGGTTTGAGCAACTTGTTGACTTTGCGATAGTCTTCTATGAGGCGCCACTTTTTCATAGGGGGCGCATCTGGGTCGGAGCAATTTTTGGGAGTCTTTTAGGAGTCGGTTGTGACTGGCTGATAGCTAGACACTTGGGAGTTGCTGTTGTTGGGTGGGATCACATGTGGCACGGGTGTTGTTTGGGAGTCGGCTCCAACTGGCTGTTAACTAGATACTCAGGAGCTGCCGTTGACTGTTCAGATTGGGAGTCATTTGGGCGTAGGTTCGAACTGGCTGTTAGCTAGATGTGTGGGAGTCGCTGTTGTTGGGTGAGTCACATGTGGGCACGGGTGTCAGCTCCAAGTGGCTGCTAGTTAGTTATTGGGAGACGCTCTGTTGACTGCTGCGCTGTGCTGTGCGTGATGAATTTTAAAAATATTATGTATTATTTTTGTGATTTATTTATTTTTGAGTTGGCTCCAACTGGCTGTTAGCTAGATACTTTTGAGCTGCCTCAGTTTGGTGATATTCGTGCTGATGTGAGTCAAATGAATAAAACATCCCATCGTTGTTTTGGTACTGCATAGAGATATATAAGGTAACAAGGTAGATATATAAGGTAACGCAAACAAAGATGTGTAATATTTGAGACCACTTGTCATTGATATGTAATTCTTATTCAATTTTTGAATTTGTGTGCCGATTTGCCGATGTACAACAGCGATTCAGTATGTTTGCCGATGTACAACGGCGATGCAGTAAGTTACGCCGATGGACAATGTTGAAGATTGTAGTTTAGCCGATGCACAATGGCAACTGGCTGGTAGTTAGATACTTGGATGCTTCTGCCGTTGGGTGATAATGTGCTGATGTGGCGATGGAGTCGTCACGGTAATTTTCCTTTTGATAGGGCATTTCTATCTACTTTTGAGCTGAATCAAAATCGGAAGAATTGTGTGTATTGTTATATTATAATCATTTATGTATGCAGATTGATCATAGTCAAGTCCTCTTGAAATTATTCTGTTATTCTAATTAAATTATTGAATTTGTGTGACTTTTCAGTTGTACAACGGCGATTTAGTATGTTATTCTAATTAAATTATTGATTTTGTGTGATATTTAAGTTGTACAACGGCGATTTAGTATGTTATGCCGATGGACAATGTTGATGCATCTTGTTTAGCCGATGTACAACGGCGGTATATATTGTTAATTTGACAGGCCCATGGGGAATAGTCCAAGTTTGTCATTCCACTACTGAAAAGATTCTTATAGTACAGATTCATGTAATACACGGCCAAACGCATATTGAGTGGAAAATAATGTTTTTGTGTAGGTAGTATATTTTGTTATTGCCGAAGTTTGATCCTGTAAATAATTTATTGCCGAATCCTTGTCGGTAACACTGGTAACACCCACTTTCTGTTAACACCCAAATCCTTTTAGTTAATGACATAAGGAAATGGACAAAAGAAAGGAATTATAGTAATGACATACAGCGCGTATATATAAGTAATGAAAAGGAAAATGTCATTATTACTTGCCAATATATACTGTAAACTGCATCAGAAATGTGTTTCATCTGTGACTGAGGATTGTACCTCTTAATGTAAGATGGCGCCGCGCCTGAATTCAGCGCACAAAGGATTTCCTTTGGCATTTTCCTGGGCGCGCGGGTCCGCCGTATTTGTATTGCATATACAGTGCATTTTCATTGTTGAGTTTAAAAGTATGATTTAATAGAAATTGTTATGTGGATATTGAGTTGTATACGTGTGTGTGTGACTTCGTGCCATGGAACTTGGAGAGCTTTGGCCATGGAATTTCTCATGTGGGCAAAGTTCTTCACGTTCTCCTGGCGCTTATTGTCAAACAGCGCAGTGCTGCTCCTGCTTTTCTCATCATATGTGATTCGCTGCCGTTGGTGTTGGAGTTATAAGTGAAAGTTTTGTTCAATATATGTATATTAGCACAATGATCTTGTTATAAGAACGTGTGTGGTGTTTCAGACATGTTGATTTGTACTTGTATTTGTAGTATGCGTGTGTGACTTTGTGCCATTGAACTTGGAGAGCTTTCACCATGGAATTTCTCATGTGGGCGAAGTTCTTCACGTTCTCCTGGCGTTTGTCAATCAGCGCAGTGCTGCTGCTGCTTCTCCCATGGTTTGTCTCCTGTGGTGTTGGAGTTATAAGTGAAAGTTCTGTGCAATGTAATATTATAGTGTGCTGGTGTTTCAGCAGACAGCATATGTTGATTTGTACTTGTATAATTTGTAGTATATGTGTGTGACTTCGTGCCATTGAATTTGGAGAGCTTTGACCATGGAATTTCTCATGTGGGTGAAGTTCTTCACATTCTCCTGGCGCTTGTCAATCAGCGCATTCCCTTCTTTTTTTTCAGCATGACTGCTGTGTGCTGCGTATTAGTTAATATATGAAAGCGTTTTCAATGATACTATATGTGTGTGTGATGTGTTTCCTATATATGTTCCGAACGTTATTAAGAAACTGTTGATGAATATATATGTATATATATATTTTTAAAATTGCAGGCGCATACAAACTGCTGAAAGTGGACATTATGTCTCAGACGAATTATCCATATCGCTATTGTCCAACTTACCCATTGGATGCTAGCATGTGGAATAATTTCGATGAGTACATAAAGTACATTTACTTGAAGAAGGCAGGATGGAAGGCTGGTATTGTAAAACTGCAATGCCAGCCTGACCTCATTCGTCTCCTTGATCCGAATGGAGAAGGAAAAGTTACTTGGTCTGTCAGTGACGATACACTGTGGGCAAAGTTTAGTAAAGTTAAATTACAAAGTGTGAGTGATCAGCAAGTTACAAAGCTGAAAAGTAGTGGTGTATTCGGCTGAATGGAGAAGGAAAAGTGACTTGGTCTGTCAGTGACGATACACTGTGGGCAAAGTTTAGTAAAGTTAAATTACAAAGTGTGAGTGATCAGCAAGTTACAAAGCTGAAAAGTAGTGGTGTATTCGGCGTTGTGAATAAAGCAAGAAATGCGACGAAGGACGTGGCGACTCCTTTACAACATTTTATGAAAGTGAAGGAGATGAACGCCATGCATCCGAAGAATTCGGGAGAGCAGTTTAATAATGCTGGTGATCCTCCCGTACTTCCTCCTGTTCAAGCGCAATGCACTTCTGTGAAGTCGACACCGAATGAAATTGAGAAGTACAGGAATGATTTCTGGGAGAAGCTACTACAACTTGAAGCAGAAGGTGTAACGGAGGAATTGCCTTATGTAACAGAACTACACATCAAGGAACCTGAGGAAGTTGTGAAAAGGCGAATTTCAAAGATGAAGGAGCAAGAGAATGTTCCTGATGAAAAAGTGAGTTCTGTTAATTGCATTTAAACCGTAATGCATTAATGAAAAAATTGTTATACTTCATGTATCCATTAGTATTAATTCCCATTATTCACATTTTCGTGAAATATTGAGTGACAGCATACAGTCACGTTAGCATGCATTTGCCGTAGTAATGTAACAAGTCCGTATCATGAGTACATTATTTATAGTGTGTGTAAATTAATCCGACGGCTCATCAGTTACAAAATCGATGCTGAAACATACCCGCTTCTATTATTTGTACAGCTGTAAAGCGCCAATGTTGTCAAAATTACATTCCGAATTTTTGCCGATGGTCTATAATGAACGGTCTATAAACTGATGGCTCGTCGGTTACAAAATCAAAGGCTTAAACATACCCGCCCTTATTTGTACCGCTGTAAAACGCCGATGTTGTCAAAATTACATTCCAAATTTTTGCCGATGGTCTATAATGAACGAAATACTGTCAAATTAATGAATAATAAAGGTGAATGGACGAGGGGGTTGGGTTGGGTAATGTGTAATAGTATTAATGATTTTAGGAATACTGAAATCAACAAACAACATAACAGAATACATACATGAAATACCCAGTACATGAAATAATCCGACGACACATCGGTTACGATATCCTATACTGAAATGTACCCGATGTTCTCAAACGCTGATTTTCTTTAAATTACAGTTAGAAATTTTTGCAAATATTCTTTGAACAAATGTATACTAACAAAGTACGAATTACTAACGGTAATATTAAAGGGGGGGGGTTTTCCCTTTTCACATATATTATCTAATATAATTACATTATTTTATGTTAACTTGAATAATTTATATTATATTTTGAAACGTATTCAGTGATTATATTATATGATTTAAAACATATAAACGTAACTATAAATGTATGTGCATGTTACTTGATTCAAGTATTTAGAAGAAATACATAGAAAAATGTTTACAGACATGATTTATTGAACATGATGTATTAACAAGACAAAAATGTTTACAGACATGATTTATTGAACATGATTTATTAACAATTACAAAAATAAATAATTAAGAACATAATACAGTAACAAAAGGAAACAATCAGAAATTCATGTCCACAACCTTTTTTCAAATTACCCGTAGACACCTTCATTCCCATATCAATCCTCTTGAGCACACCTGCAAGTGAAATTAATGTTTTATGAATTATAATTAACCACCTGCAACACCTGTTTCTCACCGTGTAATGCCATTTTTATGTTGAATCACACCAATGCACTGTGTTCCAAAAGCAATGTTAACAAATTTATGTTAACATTTGTGAAATTGATTTTCCCCGTCAATGGTTATCCTGTCAACAATGACATGATGGTATCAACATAACTATTAAAATTCTTTTTGAATATATACTCACAAGTGGTCGAAAATAATCAGTTATTAATGATTGGTTTTTCTTCTGTTCCGCACATTTGTGAACCCACATACTAATGGCATTAACATTATCCATTATTGAAGAGTCTGTACACTCATTTTTCAAAAAAATTTGTAATTGAGAAATGCAGGTCTTAGCTTCTTCAGACATAACTGGGCTTGCTTTCTTTTTGATAAATTCTTGGATTGGACAGGTTTCTTCCCAAGACTTGCGTATAACAGCAGGCGTAACTTCATTCCAAGATTTGTAAATCAAACGTTGCGCATCCTTGAATGATATACTTGCTGCATCTTCATTATTCAAACACTTGACAATGTGAGCAACTTCATTCTGCTTGTAGTTTGACTTGAATATATTTATTATTCCTGCATCGAGGGGTTGCAGCATTCCTGTGCAATATGGTGGCAGGAACTCAATTTGTACATTGCTTAAGCGTTTCCCCCTTTTATGATAGGGAGCATTGTCCATTAAAAGCAGTACATGTCTGTTCTCCTT